>PVIU01004265.1:0-129710 GCA_004026605.1 Ondatra zibethicus
CAGGATTTGGTAGCCATCAAACTAGTTGCTGAGAAATTAGTCCTAGCTGCCTGTTCGTGAGCCATCCTATCAAAAAAAAAAAAAAAAAGCAGGCTTTTCGTATTTGTAACATGAACTCAGACAACAGAACTCAGAGAACACAGCAGTCAATCAACAGAAGGTGTTTAATGCATCGTTGTGAAATACAGCTTTGTTGGGCCCCCAGGTTCCATGTCCTTTGAAGGAAGATTCTGTGGGGGCAAAGATTATGTTTCCCCAACAACTGCATGCTGAAAAGCTAACCCCAACTTTGATCAGCTGGACGTTTGGGGCAATTAAATCCTGAGTGTAAGGTGTCATGATAGGAGTTGCTACCTATTAGCAGAGGCAACAGTGAGCTTGCTTTCCTTCTGGCCTCCTAGGAAGGTGGACAAGGCACATATGTACAAAGACATATATAAATCACATGCGCTTGTAAAAACATACACACACAACACCCTCATACACATTTATGCGTAAAAGGAAAAATTAAAAGAAAAGATGCTGCTAACTCTAGATCTAGGAAGTACAGAAAAGAAAGTGATAAGGACATTAGTTTGTTGAAGGACACACTCTCCCCAGATTTTGAGCTCTGCTTTGTGACCCAGAGTTGCCACTGTTTCTGGGGCCATACCATGGCCTTCTGATTGTAGGGATGCATGATAGGGCATCACCTACCGTCTAGTCACACCTAGAAGACAGCCACTAACTTCAGTGTCCTGGCTGTGCATGGAGCTGGGAAGACAGCAGAGTTGCCCAGAGCTCCTTCTGTAAGTGAGCACCGCGGAATGGGCAGATACGCTGTGGAGTTGCTGTATGCTAGTAGGTCACTGTACCATGCTGGTCATAAGTCTACCTCCGGGCCAAAGCTCCGCAAGTCCACAGGACTCTGTTTCCCTGCTCTCTTCCACCATCTGTGGCTCTCTGTGGGCTATGCTGCTGGCCTTAAGCATGGTCCATGCTGTGAGATTGTGTTAATTCCATAGGATGAATTGCATGAATGAGACAGAATGACACTTACCACAGCCTCTGGGTTGAGGGAGTGAGCAGTGTAGATACTGAATATGTTATTAACGCCATGCATCTGACTCCCAGAAATGTGTAATTGTCATAAGTGGTTTAAGTAAATTTGCTCAATGGCTATCCTTGGACCACAAATTAACTAATCACCAACCTTTGTCTTGTTTTCCAGTACACGATGAAGTCCCAGATGGCTAAGGCTCTGCCCTTGACTTCTTAGGACCAGGCCTGGGATCAAATTTAACTCTTTCCTCTTTGGTTTGCTCTGCTTTGGTTTAAATTCCCCGTATAAAATACTTTGCCTCAAGCAAGTTTCATTGCTATTCCAGAAAATGCAGACAAATGTTTTAAATCCTTCGCTTTACATTTAGAAACTGTAGTGTTACCTAATTTTGCCTGATTACCCAAACACCCAGGCATGCTTTGCAGCCCTGGACATACCCAACAAGCAGAGCAAGCTGCTGAGGACGTTGTTCTGCAGAAAAACGACACTAGGAGAAGCTGATGGAATTGCTTTTTTTGATGGATTGGTCTTTAAGAATACCACTTCGAGATTAAACTGGCTTCATGGGGAAATCACATGTCTGGTCCTCCCTGGGCTGTGCCTGCTCTATTGAAAACCCAAGTGGTGGGGAGCCAATGAGAGGCCTGATGAGAGTCTAGCCCAGGCTGGAGAGTTTGAGAGGATGATGAGAAGCCCATTAGAGCTTGTGCATTTGATAATAGTGGTATTGTGGATGTTCATTTCCATTCTGGCCAATATTGCCACAAAAAAAAAAAATGGCCTTAATGGAATGGCTCCTGTTACTGGCTTCAGGATGTAATTTCAAATCGTTAAAGTTGTGAGCTTGTCTTTTCCTCGTGACTCAGCAGTGTTTGTAATGTCCCTAAGAGGAGATAATGAAGGGCCAGCTAGCCCCTTGATTGCAGTTTTCCCAACATTTATTCTAATGGACAACTGTTATCTCAGCGTAGCCATTTGCGGAATGCAAACTAAGAGCTTTGCCTGCTCCGGAGTGTTTCTGAGAGTGGAAAGCGCAGCAGCGCGTGCTGATTCGATGAGCCTGGTGTGCTGACTTGGGGAGCCACTGACTTCGAACTTGGGATATTCTTACTTGCACGAGTATCATCTTTATACAGGTGGCAAAGTTTACGCCCATGCAACCCTCCTCACAAAATACCAGCTGGTGGTGCAAATGGAGTAGATTGATTTGAAAGCATGTGTTTCCCACAAGTAGAAGACGGTGAGGCCAAATCACACTGCCCTGGGATACTGACTTTAGAAGATCACATGTGTGTGCTTTTAGATTAAGATTTCTTAGTTTCAGGTATGGCAAATGTTTAGAAAATGTACATTTTCAAAATGTCAAAGACTATCTTAAGCAGTCATGTTTTCTTCTCTCTCTGTAATTATATCCCAATATTTCTCCACTCAGTATTTCCGCACATTGATATTTCAAATGGAGTAATCTTAAGATTTAGTTTGGGCTGTCCTTCAAGCGACCTGAACTGTTAGGTTTTCAGTTTATATAAGAGATAATCTTATTGTACCTCATTTTCCACACTTTATATATCATAAAATATTAACCCCATCACCATCAATATTTTATCAAAATATTATGTTATTCATTTGCTTAATTGATGTTAGACATTTCAGCATCATTCACGAGGGCCATTTAGGCAGGTGATTTTTATATCATGTTAAATGATGTCAATGAATAATAGAAAATATTATTTTAACACATATACTATCAGAGAAGAATGGGGAGCTGCTTACTCTGTGTGTCTGCTGCTTTAGTCACTGGGCTGACCTGGAGCCCTCCTCCACCTCCGGTTATTATAATCGCCATCTATGCTGCTATGTTTAAGTAATAAGCACACCTAGAAATCCATAGAAAAAAATCCAAGTCTAAACTTTAAAACCTATGCTGAGGCACTGCTCTTGATTCTCCTCACCTGTCAAAATGTAAAAGTGCACGCATGTGTGTTCACATGCGTGCCTCCTCAAATACTTTTAAAAAAAACCCAACAGGGGTCTTGTATTTGTTTGAAAGCTGGGTCTTCAAAGTAATGTAAGAGGATCTTTTCCATGTCCAATTATATTTAAGCGAGAACAGGACCAATAACTTGTTATGAAAATGCAGCTCAAAAGATGTCCTGATATCCCTGAACTTGGCTGTGTCCAGGAGAAAGGCTTGCAGTGACCAGGGACAAGCCAAGCCTGATTGTCCCCCACAGGCTTACAGGACATGTTCATGATCTGGGGACTCTGGCACAACTTTTTCTACGTGTAGGTTTTGTCAACCACATACTTAAGGAGACATGGTCAACTTGTCAGGCGGTGGGGGCAAACGTTCTAGAGTGTGGCACAAGGCACCCTGACTCCTGCTGTAAGCATATCCTGGGCCTAATTTCAAAGGCCCTTCCAACAGGGAAGTATGCTTTGGATACAACCCATGGACAGCTCTGAACTGGAAGTAATTTGAGTCCAGAATAGAGGACAGAGGATGCAAGATGGGAGATAAACTGCATCATAGGGTGTCAAGGTCGTGAGAGAACCTTCCCAATAAATACAGAGAGGACAACCCTCCAGCCATGACTCCACAGATGGTAGTAGGAAGATGACGGGAGGGCCACAGCTGGCTAACGGCTCCTTTCTGAAGAAAGCTGGCCATCAGCAAGTCCATGCATTATGTCGTTTCCAGTTCTGACTACATAGTCCCCAACTGCAGCTGTATCATGAGGTAGATTATCTAACACGTAGAAAACTATGGAGCAAAGAGGTCATGAGAGAAAATACCAAGGTAAGGAAAAGCCTCTAGATTGATTATCTCCACAAGGTAGACTGAGGGTCTTAATCATATCTCTATTGTATTGCTGACCCACACTGCACATTTACCTGCTGTCCTCAGCTGACTTTCAAACTCCTTTTTAGGGAAATGCTTTAGGCCAGAAGTTCTTTTTTTTATTTTTTAAACTTTATCATTTTTTATTGATTTTTATTGAGCTCTACATTTTTCTCTGCTCCCCTTCCTGCCTCTCCCCTCCCCTTCAACCCTCTCCCAAGGTCCCAGTGCTCCCAATTTACTCAGGAGATCTTGTTTTTTTCTACTTCCCATGTAGATTAGATCTATGTAAGTCTCTCTTAGGGTCTTCGTTGTTGTCTAGGTTCTCTGGGATTGTGATTTGTGGGCTGGTTTTTATTGCTTTATGTTTAAAAACCACTTATGAGTGAGTACATGTGATAATTGTCTTTCTGGGTCTGGGTTTGCCTCACTCAATGTGGTATTTTCTAGCTCCAGAAGTTCTTAATGTTCATTGTTCCCCATGGTCCTTCGCTTAGGGTGTGGGCAGGTGGGACCTGGTGAGGTGGGAAGAGCTGGAGTTGCTGCAGGGTGCACTGTATGGACACAAGCTTCGGAGGCTGTCAAAGGACTGTGTGGCATGGGTTAGCTTGCTACTGCTTGAATGGCTTTGCAGCTCGTGTATTCTCCTGCAAATGGAGCTGGGAGAGAAGCAAAATTCCCACGTTTCTGTAGAAGACACAAAGGCTGAGTGGTGACTTCGAAGTTGAGAATATTTGCTTCTCTTCCAGAGAACCTGACATCAGGCGCTCACAAACACCTGTGACTCCAGTGCCACTCTCACATCCTCCTGTAGATTCTGAGAGCATCTGCACACATGTTCATATGCACAAGACACATACATATATATATACATAAGAGGCATACATGTTCATATGCACAATTCACATACATACACATACATAAGATGCACACATGTTTATATGTACATATGTAAAATGCACACATGTTCATATACATAAGACACATACATATACATACATAAAAATAAAACAAGAAATTATAAGACTCACACAACTGTCCAGGTACTAACTTCCTGGGCTTCCAATAAATGGGGAGATTTGGGGCTCAGAGCACACTCCTGCTTAGATCTTAGTCAGGAATGAGGAAACACAGGAAATTTGGAAAACTGGTTAATGTTATCTGGCTGGATGAGTTGCCTGTTCATGTTTATATTTTCCTCAAATCTGGGTCAGACTGGGGATGTGGAGAATTCAAAGATGCGTGAAAGGAAAACATGGTAGAGGCATGCAGAAAGACTGACGCGAACTCTCCCTCTTGTTGGACCCTCGGAGCTGGTTTCCGCAAAATGGAAGCGACAGGAGCTAGGATCTCAGCACTCCTCCCCGTGCTTCTCATCTGACGCTCGAGGCCTCCCACCCTTCTGTGCTCCCGCTCTAACCCAGCAGAATTTTCCTACCCAACAGTTCCATGGGGGCTTTGGGGACCACATTTCTGTTCTGATGCTGCTACACGGTCACCCAGGGAGCAGAAAAGTGAGAACTCCAGTCACCTGAGTGTGGAGGACTAGTGATTTGCCTGGATGTTCTCTTCCAGCAACATAGACAAGGAATGCAGAGAACCAGGATCCCTGCTGCTACACAGTGACTTCTAGACATGGGCATGCCCTTCCCTTAGATGAAGAGCTGCAGGTAACCAGCAGCTGCTGAGAGAGGCTCAGGTTACTCCTGGTGAGAGGCCGTACTCAGGTCAGATGTCCAGAGATAAGCTCCTTGATAAATCATCCAATTCCAAGGGTCACTCCTAAACACATGTGCATATGAACAACAAGTGGACTCAGTAAGACGTATGTGTGTGTGTGTTTGTGGAGGGGGGGCATGAGTAACAGTAATTACAAAAGAAGAGGTCAGGATTAGACAATGAACAGGAGAGACATGGGGGAAGAGAGATCATGAGCATGAGATGTAACTCAGGTAAAAATTCTTTTTTTAAAAAAAAAAAGGAAATTAAGTTCCATTCTGAAAAGTATTTGAACAGGAATGTTCCTTCCGCATTGTCTTTGCGGAGTGGGAAAGCAATGTAGCCTGATTTAAAAGTGCAGGTCGTCCAGAACCCGTAAGGGACTATAGGCCAAGGACAGTGTTTGGAACAGTTTCTAGCTGCCTTGGTGGTGAAGCTATGGACCCAAATCTCACTGGAGAGGTTTCTGACAGATCTACATCATTTCAGACCCAGAAGAGGTTGGGCCTAAAACCATGGACATTTTCCTCCCCAAGCTGTACCAAGCCATCATTCCCATGAAGCTCTCCGTCTGGATATAATTTTCCTTGATCTCCGGCGATCTTGAAAAGGGAATGATCTAGCAGACCTATACACAAAAAACATGGATACACTTTTCTCCCTAGTTGCATGTGACATTCATATGACCAACTAAAAAGGACTGATCTGGGTTTGAAAAACACACACACACACACACATATACATATATATATACATATACATACATACATACATACATACACACACATATATATGTTATACCACAATGTTTTCACTTAGATGATCTGCTAAGAATGTAATGCTTTCAGGAGTATAAAGAAAACACAGCTGATGATGGGTTTGTGGGGCTAGTGGGCCAGGATGGTGTCCTGGCTGCAGTAACAGAGTATCTCCTAGTAGTGACAGGGGAGGAGTTCAAAAGGCAGGTTTTCATGATGGAGCCCCCTTTGTGCTTTCTGCTATGCCTAGGTGTGGAGAGGGTGCAGGTGGGCCTCATGGGAAGGCTTGACAGGATGGGCATGAGAGCAGGCATTCACAGAGGCCTTAGGGAGTTTTCAATTTTGTGGCAGAGATGGGCACAGAAGCCCTGTCATGTGAGAATGGAGACAGAGAAGCAGCCCCAGTGTGTTGGGCATTTCAAGCTGAGGAGCCCTTGAGTCACACCTGACAGAAAGGAGCTCCAAGACCCACAAGCGCGTCCCCAAAGAGTGCCTGCGCGACACCTTCCCTGGGCTTATTTTACTGAACGAGCAATTCATCAGTAAGGAGTTTTTGAAAAGCCTTGAAGAGGTATCTCCTTCTGGCTCATAAATTTTATTTCCTGGAATTGATCCCTGGAAACAAATATGCTGATTCAAAGAATACGCTTCTAAGATGGTTTAATGTACAGTTTATCAAACTATTAGCAACAAGATCAAATTGCTGCGTGAGGAGGTTGGTAGCTCTAAGGAGGACTACTCATTCAACCGTGCCACTTTCCGGACTTCACGGCTTCGATGGATTTATGAGGAAAGAGCTACAATGTTCTCTCGGTGAGAAGAAGTAGCTTTTTATGATGCAGAAATCGATGCTCACTTTTTATCTCTAACTGCACCCAACTCTGTCGGAAAGCATTTCTAACACTGGGTGTGTTTTACAAATAACCACAGTGAGCTTCTGTCTTCCCTTTCCCTTGATTTGTTGTTTACTCAGTTGTAGAAGAAAATATAGTCACAGGGGTCACTATGACTAAGGGTGGTGATTTTACTTGTTTCTCAGTGATCTGTTTTTCATCTTTGGAAAACTGTCTGCTTAGTTCTGTACCCCGCTTTTAATTGGGTTGTCTGTCTGCATGATGTTCAGTCTTTTAGTACTTTGTATATTGTAGGTACTCACCCTCTACCAGATGTATAGTTGGGAAAGGCCCTTGCCCAAGCTATAGGCTATGGCCTTGCTTTAATGATGGTTTCCTTTGTTGTACAAAAGCTTTAGAGTTTCATGAGGTCCCATTTATTAGCTGCTGGTAGGTTTTAGTGCTGTGGCATTGGTGTCCTTCCTGTTCAGCAAGTCTTTACTGGAGCCAATTAGTTCTGGTCCTATTCCCCCACTTTCTCCCTTATCAGCTTCAGTGCCTGGCCTTATGTTGAAGTCTTTGAAGCTTTTGTGGCTCAGTTTTGTGCAGGGTGATAGATATAAATCTATTTTCATTCTCCATGCAGACATCTAGTTTGACTAGCACCATTTGTTGAAGATGCTGTCTTTTTTCCAGTATGTATTTTTGCCTTTGTCAAAAAATCAGCTGTGTGTAGACAGTGGATTTATGTTTAGGCCTTCAATTCTATTCCATTGGTTAACTTGTCTGTTTTTATGCCAATTTCAATATTTTTTTCATTACTATCGTTATGTAACACCATTTGAAACCTGAAATGGTGATACCTCCAGTGGTTCTTTTATTAGTCAGGATTGTTTTGGATACCCTAGATTTTTTGAAGTTTAAGATTGTTTTTTATATTTTTGTGAAGAATTGTGTTGGAATTGTGATGGGGATTACACTATCTCTTGACTGCTTTTGGTAGGATGGCCTTTTATACATTATTAACCATACTGATCCATGAGCATTGGAGATCTTTCAAAGTCTTCCTACCTCTGCCTCCTGAGTGCTGGGATTAAAGGCATGTACCATCACCTCCCGGATGTCTTTAGGATTTTTATGTGTAAATTAAATTGAAAATAAAAGCAGATTGACTTCTTTCTTTCCTATTTGTATCCCCGTTTATCTCCTTCAGTTGTCTTACTGCTCTAGTTCAAACTTCAAGTACCATATTGAACAGAATAGAAGACAGTGTGCATACTGATCTTGTCCATGGTTTTAGTGGAAATATTTTGAGTTCTCCATTTTAGTCGATGTTGGCTGTGGAATTGCTGTAGATCGCCTTTATTATGTATAGATAACATCACTTGTATCCCTGCTCTGTCCAGGACTTTTATCATGAAGTGGTGTTGGATTTTGTCATACGTCTTTTCTGCATTGAATGAGATATCATGTGAGTTTTGTCCTCCTGGTTATGCAGTGGATGATGTTCGTTGATTTTTGTTTTGAACCATCCCTGCATCTCTGGGATGAAGTTAACTTGATCTTGAAACTTTTTGTTGTGTTATTGAATTGTTTGCAAGTATTATACTTAGAAATTTTGCATGTGTTCATAAAGAACATTTGTATATAAGTGTCTCTTAAAATGTAGTTTGCATGGTTTGGATATCAGACTAATGTTGGCTTCATAAAAATTATTTGGAAATTTTTCTTCACTTTCTATTTTGCAGAGTAAGTTAAGGAGTAGTGCCTTTAGTTGCTTGAAATTCTGAATCCATCTGGTTCAGACCATTTTTAGCTGGCAAATGTATAGTTACTGCATCCATTTCACTGGTCACTGAGTTTGTTTAAACATATCATCTTGATTTAACTTTTGTAGCCCATATTTATTAAGAAATTAATCCGTATCTTTTACATTTTCTAGTTTGGTGGAGTACAGATTTTTTTTATGTGCATCCTCATGATCTCTAAATTTCCTCAGTGTCTGTTGCAATCTCTCCCTTTCCATCTCTAATTTTATTAATTTGGGTCCTCTTTCTTTCTTTTAGTTAATTTGACTAAAATCTTCTCAGTATTGGTTATTGTTTAAATAACCAACTCTTCATCTCATTGATTCTATGTAGTTTATTGTCGCTGTGTTTCTATTTGCTTGCTATCAGCCCTGAGTTTTATTATTTCTTCCAGTGTACTCTCTGGGGTATGATTTCTTCTTTTCTAGAGCTTTCAAGTTTGTCACTAAGTTATTAGTGTGATATGTCTCCAGATTTTAATAGGCATTTAATGCCATGAACTCACCCTCTTAAAACTGCATTCATTGTGTATGAATTTGGGTATGTTGGGTTTTCATTTTCTTTCAATTCTTAAAGAAACTAATTTCCTTCTTGATTTCTGTCTTGACCAAATTTAATTCAGGAGTAAGCTGTTTTTTATTTTTTAGCTTCCATGAGCTTGTGTGCTTCCTGCTGTTTGTGTTGTTGTTGATTTCCAGCATTTACCCATGGTGATGGGTAGAATGTAAGATGCTCTTTCATTCAATCTTCATGTGTTTGTTGAGGCTTGTTTTGAGCCCTAATATGTGGTAAATCTTGGAGGAAGTTCCCCAGGATGCTGAGAAGAAGGATCTTCTTTAGTATTGTGGTGGAATGTTCTGTAGACATCTGTTAGGTCCATTTGATTTGAGACACTGTTTAACTCCAGAGTTTCTCTATTTAGTTTTTGTCTGTATGATCTGTCTATTGGTGAGGTCGGGTATTAAAGTCACCCACTATCACTGTGTGAGTGTTAGTATCTGATATTAGTTGTACTTTTGTTTCTTTTATGAACTTGGGTGCCCTTGTGTTTGGTGCTTAGAACTGCAATATCCTCTTGGTGGATTTTTCCTATAATGAATATACAGTGTCCTTCCCTATATCTTCTGATTAGTTTTAGTTTGAAGTCATTTTGTCAAATATTAAAATAGCTGCTCCTGCTTGCTTCTTGGTTTCATTTAGCAGAAATATCTTTTTCCATCCTTTTACCCTGAGGTGATGGCTGTCCTTGATGGAGGTTTCTTGTGTGCAGCAAAAATAAGGATCCTAATTTTTAATCAAATCTATTAGTTTGTGTAATTTTCTTATGGGAATAGAGACAATTAACATTAAGAGATATTAATAAACAGTATCTATTAAGTGATGTTATTTTGCTGTTGTGATTTTGGGTCCCCCTTTTTGATTAATTTTTCTGGCATTATTTATTCCTTGTTCCCTCTTGGGTGTAGTTAACCTTCCCTTCAGACTGAAGTTTGTCTTCCGGTGCCTTCTGTACAGAACTTGATTGATGACAGAAATTATTTATATTTATTTTTATCATGAGATATTTTTTCTTTCTCCCTTGATTGTGTTTGATAGTTTTGTTGTGCATAGTAGTCTGGACTAGCCTTTGTGGTCTCTTAGATTGTGTGGAATATCTGTCTAGACCCTTTTGGCTTTCAGAGTCTACATTGAGAAGTCATCATTCTAAAGAACCTGCCTTTACATGTGATTTGGTCTTTTTTCTTGTAGCTTTTAATATTCTTTCTTTGTTTCATTTCAGTTATTGTGTGTCATGGAGAAATTCTTTTTCTTGTCCTGTCTGTTTGGGATTTGCACCTTTATAGCATCTCTTTCTTTAAATTTATGAAATTTTCTTCTTTGATTTTTTTCTTAGGAATATTTTCTGTGCCTTTGACTTGTGTTTATTCTCTTTCCTCCCTGCCTATTATTTGTAGTTTTGGTCTTTTTAGAGTGTTTCAGACTTCTTGGATTTTTTTTAAAAAAACTAAGTTACCTATTTATTCTGTCTTCAATACATGAAATTCTCTCTCCTATGTCTGTCAACCTGTTGTTGAGGCTAACCTCTGAGCTTTTTGACTTCCTGTGTTTTTCATTTTGAAGTTTGTAATCAGTGATTCTGTTTTGCTAAATTCTGTTTTATATTTTGAAGGGATTTCCTTATTTAACTCAAGTATTTGTGTTCTCATAGTTTTCATTGAGGATTTTGGAAGATATTAACATATTGAATATATTCATAATTGCTATATTGAAATCATCCTGTTCTTCAGTTAATTCAGTTTTGGGGGGCATATTACAAAAGGATTTCTGTCTTCTGGAGGAAGCATGTTGTCTTAGTTGCTCATATTTGTGTTTTTGCACTGGGATTTAGGCAGCTGAGGTTAGTTGTGGTGTTTCTTGGTTAGATACATGTTCTCACATTTGGGTATGTGGGTGGATATTTGGTTCATTTTTGCTGTTGTCCCAATTTGACAAGTTGTGGACCAGAAGTATGAGATGGGAAGGTGGGTTAAGGTGTGTAGCAATTGCTAGACTCAGGGTACTCTAGGAAGAACAGAATGGATGAAGAGAAGGAGAGCATCACTAGCCTATCTTGATCCCAGTGAAGAAAGACATGGAGTCCTTGGTGGAGTCAATAGGCAGTCGTAAAGGAATGGAGGCAGGCAAGGAGGGCAGTGAGGAAGACCCAGCAGACACAGCATCCACGCCCCAAGACCAAGTCTCAGTGAATGCAGGTGCCCTCTGCTCTTGTTTCTGTTAGTTTGTTTTTCATTTTATTTTGTTTTAAAATATAACATATAATGGACATTTTTTCCAGTTTGGTACATTATCTTTTAACAAATTCTTCAGCTTCTTTTGCAAGTAAGTTGTAACTAAGCACCATGGTTTGGAGTTTATCTTGTTATTGACTTGTGTAGAAGATACATAATGATGATCAAGATGGCTCCCGCACTTGCTGTCCAGGGGTATTACATCTAGCGGGTATCTTTGTGGATATTAAAAATTCATGGACAATGGAGCTGGAAAATGCAGGTGGTCATTGATTTTAATTAATTTAGCTGCCATTGTTAATAATAAAAAGGCACATCTTTAATTAATTCTCTCAATTTTCTAGACTGACTTTGTAACAAAATGTTCCTGCCTGTATACAGGTAACTAACCTCCTGTTGACTGGGTGAAACAGGCTATCCTCTCCTAGTCAGATGTGACATAGACTAGCCTTCCTGGTCAAGTAAGGCACAGAGTAGTCTTTCTAGGAAAGCCTGGTCAAAGGCAGCCTGTGCTAGTCCTACTGTTAAGGTAAAAGGTGTAGGCTAGACCTTCTTGGCAGGCTAGGTACAGTCTAGCCCTTCCTGATCAAAGACAGTATGGGGTAGACATCCTTCTCAGAAAGACTCAGGCTATTTCTCTTGCTCATACTAGCCCTTCTTTTCAGAAGAGGTCTAGGTTAGCCCTCAGGATTATCTATGTTGTAGGCTAGCCCTCCTGGTCAGTGTCTGTATGCATGCTCCATGGGAAACTGCTGGTCTCTCCGACTCTCGTTGACCCCATTACTTCAATGCAGGTTCTTGACAAGCACTGAACACATGGTGGGCTTACCTTCAGAGAGGCTGCTTGCTAGGATCTACATTTCCTAAATCTGGCTTGAGTTTTTGTTAGATTAACTGTCAGGGGATTATAAAATTGTGGACCAAGCTTAGGATAAGCTTTGCTTCTAAGAGTTCTACCAACAACTGTGCTGTGCTGACTCGGCTTATTCACTAATAAGAAAATTACAGCTCTCTGCCAGAATGACAGGAAGGGGGCAGCCACAGCTTGACATCCCTGGTCCTCCCTACAAGGGAAAACGAAAATGCAGTTACTCCTTGCCCTTACTACATGTGAATCCCTGGAGCTGCCCTGCAGCCCGTGGGTGTTCTGAGCTCCTGGGACTTTAATGCTTGTTCTTTCAGGCTGTTTTAAGTTTATACTTAATTCAAAAGTGGAAACTTGGAGGAAGCTCCAATTGGAATTACATTTCTTCAACGACCCCAGATAAACCTTGAAGGATATTCTTCCTCGGAGTTCAGTGCTGCTGCACCTCCAGCCTTCTGTTAGCAGGCTCATGGCTGTGAGTCACCAGAAGTGAGGGTCAAAGGTTTGTTGGACCTTGTGCACTCAGCATTCCGCTCACCACTTGGAGCCACATTGACATTTGTGAAATTAGAGTGTGTGCACAGTGAGGCAGTATCCCTCCCCCAATAGTGTGACAATGGAATTGAGGACCACCTTAGAGACTGTCATTTCCTGATGCATAGATGAACTGAAGGCAACGGATAGATAGATAGATAGATAAAATAGATAATAGAGTGATAAAGGAATGGAGGACAAAGAGATAGGAAGATGATAGCTATATAGATTATAGATAGATATAGATGGATGATAGAAAGATAGATAGGCGGGTGATAAATGTATAGATAGGTGGAGATTCATAGATAGATGATAGATTATGGATAAAGGGGTAAATAATAGAAAAATTGACTGATGATAGGCAGATGATAGAAGATAGATGTTAAAAAATAGGTAGATACATGATAGATGATAGACAAAAGATTGACAAACACATAGATCACAGAAAGATAATAGGGGAATAAACTGAGAGATTATGAGGTAGATTACTGATAGATGATATATAGATAAACAGATAAGAAAAATACATCAACCACCTGTATAATTATCCACATTTATAAATATTCATGTACATGCATATGCAAACTATGTATATAGAATGTGTATCTATATTATTGTGTGCAAAATCTTTCCACCCACAGGTAATATAGCTATAAATAGAGATGGTATTGAGACAGAAAAGATTCACCCATACAGGAGGGAAAAATACCAACTCTTTGCTTGTTCAGATGAAGGTTGGAAAAGGGCAATCTGAGAGGCACCAGCAGGGTGGCGCCTACAACAATGTGTGTGGCCATCCTAAGACCCAGGTGAGTCAAGTGCCTGCCTGAGGTCGCTCACTGAGGTCAGGGTGTGTGTGTGTGTGTCATGTCACACTTGAGGACTCTATTTTGTAGGTTTCACTTTGTGATGAGTACCCTGGTAGAATATATGGACCAGTCTACTTCATCTCTCCTATCTCTATCTGTCATATTCTGACTGCCCACCACATACCTAGACTCTATGTAGGTCTAGGAGGCACAAGGGCTAGCTGAGCTTCTGGTTCACAGGAAGTTAGCAAGTAAACTGTATTCTTACTTAATAGGTCTGCACAAGGAACCCAAACTTGTCATAAAAATATGTAATATAGGATGAATGTAACCTGGGAGGATAGATAGAACAGGCTTCACTTAACATGAGATCTGATGGGTGAAGGGGCAGCATTACCAGGGAAATGCAGAAGAGAGTGTCTTGTGCATGGCTTTGCCTATGTCCAGAGGATGCAGGAAGAACCTTCTGGAGGAAGTACTTGATCTGATTCAAAAGGGGATTTCCTGAAGGCTTCACTGCAGCCCTGAATTTGCATTGTTCTTGTTGCAAATTTCTCAAGTAGGTATATATGTTACATATAAGTTTTTAATTAAACCACTCCAATATTCATAAATATGAGTATAGTATGCATGTATGTATTCCTACATATATGTGTGTGACATGTATAAACATGCAGCATACACATACAACACATAGATACACATGTATGTATACTTAGATAGCTTTTTCTACCTCAGTGCAAGGTGAACGGTTCCTTTTTTGTTACCCTCCTGACATCCTATAAGCTTGGTATGGTATTATAAACTCCAAGTTCTTAAGAATTTACTGTACTTGCAATGTGAGACTCACCAAGTTACGTCATTTTACAAGCTCCATGTGTGACCGGATTGTTCTGTTTCGCTCTGGTAAATAGATACCCAAGTCCCCACACTACAGGCCTATGAGAACATAGCAGAAAACAATGTATCAGCAGTAGACTTCTCTCCCCATATCTGTAAACAGTGCCTTTGAACTAACAGACTTCTTAAAATGTTTAGTTTCCATAGATGGAACAGCTCATTTAAAATGTCTCCTAGACTCTTCTAATAGGTTCTGACTCCTTCCTTAATCATTGTGGAAAGGTTTTAACTACAGAGGGATCCCCCACATAATCTCTATAATGATTCTCTAAAGCTGTGAGAAATCTGGTTTCGAGTCTGAAGCACCCAAACAGAACGAAATTGAAAACTATTAGGGTTTCCAAATGCATTTTGGGAAATGATCTCAGGACTTTGACTCTACATTTTTCAAGTTACATAAGTAAAATATGAGTCACAGACTTGGGTCCGGAGAACTCGAATCCCACATGGTCAGCCCCTTCTATCGTATAAGAGAAAGGCCAAGCTGAGGGGAGGCTGAGGGAAAAATAAGGAATGAGTACCTTATAAATAGAATCCCAGAATTTATGGCAAAACTATTTGGAGAAAGTGGAACAAATTGGGCTGCTCTGATTTGGCTCAAAGCAGGCCATGTTAAATGGAGCGGTCCCACGAGTCCTACATTTATTTTTACTTTTAGCCGAAGCACAATCTTGTTGAGGACTTTGAAGAAACATGGATTTTCCTGTGCTTTCTGTGGCTTAGTCTGATGCTCTTGAATGAAGCAAAGAGGTGTCTCTCAAAGTTACCTTGAAGGGATCCTGGGCTTGCTTATTAGTTCCTTTTTCTCATTGATGTGACTAATTCCTGACAAGAAATGATTTAATCAAGACAGGGTTTATTTAGGCTCTCAGTTCGAGGGTAAGGTCTGTCATGATGGGAAAGACAAGGTGGCAGGAGGATGGGACCGCTGGTCCCATTGCTTCCGAAGTCGGGGAAGCAGGGAGGGAGGGATGCTGGTGCTCTGCCCTTTTTATTCAGTCCGGAACCCAGGCCTTGGAACATTGCTGCTCAGCATGAGGATGGGGCTTCCCACCTTCTCTTCTGCTCTTGGCTGTGGATGTGAGGTGACTAGATACCGCAAGGCCCTCTCTTCATTTCTTTGTAGGGTGATGGACTGTAACCTGCAGTTGTGAACTAAATCAAACAAGCAAACAAAATCCCCTTTTCCCCCCTAAGTCAGTTCTTGTCAGGCAGTGTATCTTAGTATCAGAAATGAAGCCAGGACACATGAAGTCTTTTGCTTTGCTATGAGGCACTTCCCTGACGTGCGGCTGACACAGAAAGCTTCATGGAAAGAAATCCATAGCCTGGCTGTCAGCCAGCATCTGTGAGACTGAAGCAGGAGGATGACAAATTTGATTTTAAACCGGACTACATAATGAGACCATATTTCCTAGGAAGAAGTGCTGCATATATTTAACATATAGAATTAGACATAGATCATCAAGCTATTCTTTCTCCAGTGACACCACTAAATAAGTCTCCTTGGGTACCTGTATTCAGGTTCAAGTTGTCGTCCCCCCCACCCGGCACCACTGCACACACACTTGAAAAATAAGCCTTTAAAAATAGATTAATTAGTTCTTCCTGGCTAGTAATCTTTAAGAGATTTTGATCTTTTGGTTGTTAATTTTTAAGTTATGTGTATGTGTATGTATTTATGTGTATTTAATTTTAATCTGTGTGGGTCAGCATGATTTAATGGAGCTGTGTGAGTCCAGGAACCTTAGGTGACCAGAAGAAGGCACTAGATCCGCTGGCACTAAAGCTATGGGCAGTTATGAGAAGCCAGGTCAGTATTGGGAACTGAACTTTGAACCCACAAAGAGCAATAAGCACCTTAATCACGGAACCATCTCTCCAGCCCTCTCAAAGTAATACTGTACACAGTCCCCCTTATTCTAGGACAGAAGTCGACAGTCTGTTCTCATGAATTCAATCTGACCCATGAACTCAAAGTGGGTTGGTATTTACTATAAAATAAATTATATGAAATTTAGATATCAGAATCTATAGACACACTACTCTAGCTTTGAATCAACATGAAGAACCCTATGGCTGCTTTCCAATGATAAACAACTTACTAGTTGTGATGAGACTAAAAACTACCCTATTCTCTACGGACATGTCTGATGATTGACACAAACCTGGCCTTTTTGTAGACGGGTGTTTGCAAATACAATAAGTCAAGAAGGTATTTGTTCAAGAGTGCTATAAATGTTGGCATGCAATTGAAATGCAATTCCACCTGTTATGGAGTCTAGAATCATTAAAATAACATGTTTTAAAGCAAGCTTTATACTAAGCTCAACAGGTAAATGAAAGTGAGCTGGAAGGGTCTGAGTTTTTAATCAACAGTTCCCATATCCTTTAGGCATTCTCTTACTGGAGGATGTGGGATTAAGTTTGCAGGATAACCTTTCCTGGGCAAAGGGAGAGGAGATGAAGCCTGTCTGGAAATCAGTCCTCTCTAGCTCTCTGAACTGTACTTCAGGAATCCAAGTGGGGGTGGGAGATTAATTAAATAATAAATAAACACTTAGGATTGGGTACAATCATGGTGGAACTTTTAACTCTAAGCCCATCGTGCACATGTCTGAGGTTTGTCATTGAAGTGAGCATCTGACATAGCAGCCTTGACCTCAGGTGTCCGCAACACTGCTTTCCCCCAGGTAATATAGAAATAAGGCAGCATTCCTTATAGACAAATAGTTGCTTCTCTGTGCCCTGTGCTTGGAGACCAAGTACTCAGCTTGACCACAGAGGAAGCCACACAGGTAACTTTTGGAATGATGAAGCTAAACCTTCACAGACCAGTGGCACCAATAGGCATCATTTCAAAACAAGATTTGGCAACCAAGATGCAAAACAATTTCACAGTGCACAGCCACAGTTTATCCCAGATCCAGAGAAAACACATTAGGTGAATGTCCACATACATTTGTATTGACTCTGCATCCACAGATTCAGTCAACCACAAATCAAAAAGTGTTTTTAATTGTGTCTGCACTGAATATTTTAAAACTTAAAAATATTTTCTTCGTTGTTCTGCCCTCAATGATAGAAGGACAGCTGTCACCTTAACCTTTAGGTTCTGAGTCATCCAGAAACTATGCCCACAGGTTATACACAGATATTATCTATGGGCTGTGAAGGCTTTGAGCCACTGTGACTTCTGAGCCTTGTTGGGTGGGAATCTATTGTGGCTATTGAGGAAACACCGTAGATGGTGAAACTATTTTACAAATCATGACCTAATTTTGGTACTTTTCAAGGCTTAGCCAGGAAATCGTGGTATGTCTGAAGTTCTGGGATCCAGTGGTGCTATTCCCTAGCCTTGCTTTGTTTATTTCCAGTCCTTCTGATTGTGAGGATTTATGACATGAGCAATATTTCCTCCTTGCCACTCAAACCATATTTCAGCAGTAGGCAGTTAAAGTCGCCACGCCACTATTCAGGTGGCTGAGCTGAGCATTGGAGAGCAGAGAGGTATTGTAAACAGATCTGAGAGACTGATCCCATCCACTTTTTAAAAGATATAAAGCTACTTTAGTAAATTCTCACTTTTATTCCAGTTCAAATATCTTTGACACTCATTAGTCTCATGAATGCTGTTCTTCTCCACTGTGACGGGAAAGGGTCCCCATGGTGAATCCTACAGGAGGATTGTGGGAAAGTAGTCCACTTTCAAACTTGATCAGCAGCAAGCCACCTCAGCTGTATAATCTTAGTCCCTTTTCTATCTATGATTCATTATGACCAAAATCCCGAGAGAAGGAATTGAGAGATAGAACCACATCTCCCACATCCATCATTGATGCAGAAGAGAAATGTTGACTCCTTTTGAACACTTCGATTCTATCATCTCAGGACAGAGTATTTACGTTCTGCTGAAATCATCTTAAGATGTGGAGGCATGTGGCAACCAGTCTCTACTCGAAGCATCTCAGGAGACTGTCAATGATGCAATTTTAAAACAGTTGTGATGGCGCCAAGGGACATTTGATCTGTTGGTTTCAAAGGAGATTACCTTCTTCTCTCTCTCCTCCAGGCTCACAGGCATGAACCTCCCATCACCCGTGATCAGCAGCAAGAACTGGCTCCGGCTCCACTTCACGTCTGACAGCAACCATCGGCGCAAGGGGTTCAATGCTCAGTTCCAAGGTAAGAAGGCACCCATTCAACAAATGCAAAAAGAAATAAGTAAATGACATATGAAGCCCTGGTCTTTCTCCACCCTGATGTTGTGGAGAACATTGTGGGATGTTCCTAAAGGAAGAAAACGAAACTTGTGTTTGAACATGCCTTCTCTCCCATTTACTTAGAAGCCACCAACTATGGAAGGTGTGTGGGAAGAAGTGGCTGTCACTGGTTAATGATCCTTAGCCCTCTGACAGTCTACAGCAGCAACTGGTTTAACTGAAAAGCAATTAAGCATTAGTTAATAAATTTATATTAGCCCTCGTTGTACTTACTTTCCACACGACAAATAAACACTCGCAGCTGTTTATCTGTTATTTACACATTTGGAGTGGGCGAGTACATAGGTTGTACTTCAAAATTCAAATGTTTAGTTCTAAAACATCCCTACTCTTGAAAAACACAGCTACCAGATTTAGTAATTTTCAAGTCATGAGCCTTGAAATAAAGATGTTATTATTTAGCTAAGCACAGCTGTCTTGAACACTGTGGTTCTGAAATGTTCTCTTTGCACCCAATTCCTACCTTTTGTGCCTGGATCCTGAACCTTTCCAATTATCAGTAACCTCTATTAACACAACAAAGAGGGATTCCATTGATAAGTGGCCTCCATAAAATCATTCTACTTACAAATAAAAATATCATGCTCAAAGTTCTGGATGGTGGAGGAGCTCACATGGTACCACCCTTTCCTTTCTGAACTGTTGGCTCCTGGGGGACTCGGAGATGTAAAGTCGTTTATCTTTAGCTCTATGCCCACTGGTGAGTTCACCAAGCCCCAGTGGATAGTTTCTACCCCATGGACTTACACAGCCTTGATTATACTCCAGGTTACAAAGAAAACAAAAAAAGTGTGAATGTAAGCAATGTATAGGCGGACTTGGCAAGGATGACAGAGGTGGGTGAGGAACGATTAAAATGAATTGTGTGAATGTACGGAGATATCAAAGAATAAATTCAATTGATAAGCAACTATAAAACACTCCAAATGGACTCCCCATGCTTCTCCCATGTAGGAGCTTGAGAATGTGGCTCCCAGCAAAGCCATGTTTCTTCAATTTGCAAAGCACAGGAAGTCACATATATTACTGGGCTGCTGTTCTTTGATCAAGTAGAATAAGACTGACTTTCTGGAAATGAAATCTGGGTGGTGCTGAGTTGAGTTTGGGGCTGGGACTTGTTGATGGACATCCAGGCCTCGGGCTGGGTGCAGACACAAAAGTCACCTGACCTTAAATCTAGGGGTATCTTGTCTCACCATAGTAAATGTGAGTGGAGGTCATGGACCATCTCACTACTTCTCTGTGTGGAGTCTTAAGTTTTTATCTTTACCTTCAGAATGCAGCCCACCATACTGGATAAATAGAGTAGGAACGGCCTATGGTCCCACCTACTCTGGGTCATAGGCAAAGCCAAGAACTTTACAGTAAGCACAGCTACCTTTGTTGGTCTGTCTTTAAGGTCTTTTATCTTATCACGTTTGCTGTGATGGAGTAAGTATGGGAAGGACCTGGTGACAGGGGGAAGCGCTGTCACGTGGACACAGAGTGGAAGGAGCAAAGAAGAGGTCACTAGTTCTGGTGGGGATATATCTCTGCAGCTTCTCTGTGTTCATCCACATGAGTGAAGAGACCTGGCTCTGAGTGAAAGTGACCATCTTTGGTCTTTAGAACTCTCCCAGGCTGGTCATGGAGTGTGGTGGGTTTGCAGTCCCTAATGTTTTGAAGAATCTTTTCTTTAAGCTTTGATTATTTTCTCAGCAGTGGAAATGTTTTTAATATCATTCTTTAGGCCTCATTATTTGTCTATGTGATTGGAAGAAGTATAGAATACAGACTATCCAGCTTAAAAATGACTCAGACTGGAAGACACCAGAAACACACAGATTGGGAGAAAATCAAATATATACAATTTTAAAATTGTAAAAATGTAAGCTATATTTCTGAAATTAACAAACATACAAAGTAGAAAGTAACTGTAAATAAATATTACATATAATTGAAGTATAATTAAATATATAATTTAAGCACATATTTCATTTGAATGTTTCATAACTAAATTATATGAGTAAAGCATATGCACCTCAATCATTTATATATGTATATATAGAAACAGATACACAGAAAGAGAAAGTGAGAGGAGAGAGAGAGAGAGAGAGAAAGACAGAGAGAGGGAAAAGATAAAGAGGAAGAAGGGATGAGAAAAGATTAGGAAAAATTGTACCAGGGTTGAAAAGAATCTCTAAGCACTGCCAAATTATAAGGCCACATCACCCTAGTTGAACAAGAAGCTCTATATTGAAACCCTTCAGCTTGTCTGTGGCTTCAGTTCAGCATTGTGGGTAGATGAAAGCACCTGCTTGTTCATGAGCTCATGGGCTCTTTGACTAGGACATCATCTTCAGACTACCTCTTAGCAGATCCTTCACGATGGGTCCAGACACAATGTCACCCATCTGATAAGGACATTGACCTAGCACAGCCTTCACGATTGACACCAGAAATTACTGAACTGGACGATAGCTAATGGAGGACATGCAGAAAAGCTTGCATTTAATTTTCTGGCTCCAGAGGGTAGACCCATCACCACTGAAGGGACAGTGCACGAGAGGCAGGTTGCTGGCTCTAGAATAAACTCAAGGATGCCAGTGATAAGGAGTGATGACAGTGACTAGGGATCCCATCTTCCCTGACACCTCATTGGCCCCAATACAATGTTCTGGCTGAAGTTATCCTCAGCTCACTCTCGTCAGAAGCCCGTGGCTGTCACATGGAAAATGTGTCCTACAACAGCCCTCTTCCCTCTGCCTGGTTTGAATACCGAAGAGCTCCAAACCCTATTTTCTTTTTAGAAACTTAACACGTTTAGGGGGATTATCAGCACAGTTGGTCAACAATCGTAGCAGTTCAAATGCATACAGAATTGACCAAATGCCTTTACTCCGCTTTGTTAGTACATTTCTGTCAAAGGTTCAGGGCATAGGGATGATTTCTTTTATTTTGACAGGAAGAGAGAACCTTAAAGAACATAGGTTTGCCAGTTAGAGGCTGTTAAATGCACAGACCTGGGTAGGGATGAATACGCTTAAAGGCCAGGAAACTGTAGAGGAGCACATGGGGTTGGAATAAGGAGACTTTTCAGGGGAGGTGCATGGTAGACAATGGAACAAAGTAAACAAGGAGAAGGGGGCAAAGTCATGAGGGATGGGGGCATGGAGGAATTAATGAAGATAAAATATGTATAAAAGTCCACACAGAGACCTATTATTTGGTAAACCAATTCAAAATATAAAATAAACTTGAAAATACATTTGTAGGTTTGCCAGCCTTTTAAGGTTTCTCGTGGTCACACCCATTGCTTGAAGCCATCCATACATGGAGATTGCTTGAAAATTAAGAGACTTGAGGACAGTCCAGAGGCCTGTGTGGCTCCCATCTACCACTTACAATTCCATAGATCTTCCTCAATGGATAATTGTTGTGTTCTCCCGAAGGAAGGCTTCACAGGCACGAAAACAAAGAAAACATTCTTCAGGCTTTGACACTTTCCTCAGCTAAATAAACAGCCACCGCCATGGGATATCACTTCCTGTCTTGTCTTGTGATTTTTAAATATCATCTCCCAACTTCTCCTTCCTGGAATCATCTGGCTTCTCCTTTGCCCTCCCTTCCTCACCCGTGGCATCCAGACATGCCAACATGAGAGGTAAAGATGATCAGCAAGCCAGGCTGCCTTGCTGCTGCTGCTGCTGCTGCTGCTGCTGCTGCTGCTGTTTTGAATGTGCACTCACTTTTAAGATAGTCCTATGAACAGAAACTGCCACAGAGTCAGAGAGGCCCCTCTGATAGATCTATAGAATCTGCTGCACATATTGGCCTCGTAGTATATAACAGATTTATGTAGGACACATTATTTCTCTAAAGCAGCTGGAAATGGAGCCCATTCTTTACATGGTGCCCCCACCATTAATTATAATTAAATAAGGTCCTTGTTAGCACTATCCATCATATGGGCATTTTTGATGTCTACAAGATGAATTTTAAAAAACACATTAATCTTGAACCTTGAAAGCCTATGTCCTGAATAGGCATCTCTGAGCTGGGCTTCAGTTCTCAACGTATTCACCTGGCTATCAATAAAATCTTGGTTTTTCACAAGATGCAACCCCATTGATTTCTGCAATGGATAAATCATTTTGAAAGAAAGTGTTTGTAATAAAGTTCCAATTTAAGTAGGAAACACCCTGTCTCATAAATCAAGAGAAAATCTGATGGTAACTTGAAAGCTTGTGTTGACACAAATAATTAGCTTGCTTTTTAGGTTATGGCTCTATATAAGTATTGATTTTCCTTTTATTTAAAATGAAGGCCTTTATACAAAATGGGGACTTCTGTGTTATTAAAAATGCATTTGGGAAATTGAAACTTCATGTGCCCAGATTTATAAAACCTCTGTATTATCCATTCTCCTGAATGCACAGTTCCTGCAAGTGTTTTGAAGACAAGATCTCTGAGACAGAAGCCCCGTAGGTTCTAGTGTCAACACGTGTGTACCTGCCTCTCCCCAGAGAACACTACATCTGTGAACGTGGAAGGAGTATTACCCAGGACCGAGAAGGAGCTTGCCTGGCATTCCTTTAGAAAATTAAGGCAATCAAAGGCCCACATCTATCCAGTGCCCTTGGACCACTGGCCTACAGAGGAGAGCAGGCTGCTGGGGGTGCCCTGGCGGGCCATGTAGGGGTGGGGAATGACTACTTACTGCCGCCTGGGGTGCTACTAGCTAAGTGAGATGCCAGGCAAGGTATTTACTGCAAAATAACCTAGCAAAAGGCAATCTGATTCCTTATAATTTACTCTGGAAACCTAAATTTTTGTAAGAAAAAAATCATCTTGAGAAACATAAAGTGACTCAAATTAGACACACATAACTATTTTCCCCCAAATATGCTTTCATTTCTCTCAGAGCAGAAGTCTTTGGCATCTTCCAACTCCAGGAACGTTTGTATGCTCCAATCTCTGAACTCTTTTTGGGGCTCACATACTATCAATCAACATCCCTGTTATCTGTGTTTCTCTTTCTTACTCTATTGAACAGGCTTAATCATATCTACTTCTCAGACATAAAAGAGGAGAAAGTGCTGGTTGAGACTCTGTAAGGCACCTTCAATGTTAGAGCATTACTTACTCCCTGTAGGAGGCTTGGTCCTGCTTGGCCTTCCTAACACATCCAACTTCACATCCTGATGCTGGTTCTAGGCCGGGCAGCTCCCTGGCTCAGGCGCTCCCAAGCTGCTCCAGGTCGCTGGACACTTGTGTAGCCTCCATTTGGGCATCAAACTCCACCTTTTAGCTCCATGTCAGCTTCTTTGGTGCTTCCATTTTCTTCCTAAAAATTGAAAAGATCATTTCCTATTTATGTTTTCTCCTATTGTAAACCTCCCTACACACATCCTAAGCACAGGAATCAAATTAGGCCAAGCAGATCCAGCTAAAAAATCATTAAGTCAGAGGCGAGGAAAATGGTACTCCAGAACAGGCCAGGGTGTGGGGCCAGGATTTTCAAACTAGATCGTCGAGTCAGAGGAGAAAGCAGAAAGCAGGGCGACCTTGTGCTTCGGCTAACACAATGTGCTTGCCAGCCCGTTGGATTCATAGTTCTCAGCGCACGCTCGTTCCTGCCCCTCACTGTGGATGTGTCTCGGCAGCACTGGGGTTACAGGTGCGCACCACCACACCTGGCTTTAAGATGTGTCCCTCCTGCCCTGTTCCAGCATGGTGTAATTCCGCAGTCAGTTCCTCCTTACCAATGCCAATAGCAGCCTCACGTGCTCTCTGTTCTGCAATGTTTTCTCCACGGTACCCTCTTAGTGCTGTGTCCATGTGCACAAGGCCATCTACTGGAGCATGGGTTGCCTCTCATGGGCCACATCCCTGAAGAAAACTGACTCTCCCACTCCCAGAAGGCATCAGCTGCCAGGGGTGGGGATACAGGAATCTTTCCCTCATCCACACTGGTACTCTGTCTACCCTTATGTTGTTCAAGCCTTGCGCATGCAGTTGTAGCCTCTGTGAATTCATGTGTGCAATCGTGCTGTCCTGTCTGGTAAATTCTCTCTCGCTACAGAGTTCTGCTCCCGACTTTCTTAATTTACAAATAAATAAATAAATATCCTTAAACTGAAAGTGAAGTAAAAACTACACTGAAAAAAAAATGTTTTTAAGGGCAAGTCCTGGGAAGAACTAATAAATGGAATTCCTTCTTTGTATTTGTCACTCCTCTAAGGGAAAGAGTGACCGAGAAGTGGCACAATAGGCTTGAGATGACAGCCTTTGTTCCCCTGCCTCTCCCCAGCCCAGTGCCTCAGTCCACTGACACAGTGCATGAACTTTAGCAAAGGCATTTGGGGAAAAGGCAAGAAGAAAATGCCAGGGTACGCTGGAGAGATGGCCGAGTGGGTGGGTAAACACACTGACTGCTCCTCCACAGGACCTGGGTTCTGTTCCCAGCACCCACGTGGTGGCTCACAGCTGTGTGTATCTTGAGTCCCAGGTGATCTGGAACCTTCTTCTGGACTCTGAGGGTACTCTACGCATGTGGTACGCATGTCCACATGCCAGCAAAAACACTCAGACACATAAAATAAAAATAAATGAATCTTGAATAAAGAAAGAAAATATAGCTGGTTGTGGAGGTGCACTCCTTTAATTCAAAGCACCCAGGAGGCAGAGGCAGTGAATCTCTGTGATTTTGAGGCCAGTCTGGTGGTCTACATGGTAAGTTCTAGGACAGCTAAGACAGACCCTGTAAACAACAGCAACAACAAAAAAAAAGAGAGGAAGGAAAGAAAGAAGGAAGAAAGGAAGGAAGGAAGGAAGGAAGGAAGGAAGGAAGAAAGGAAGGGAGGGGAAGGAAGAAGAAGGAAAAGGAAGAAAAGAAAAGGAAGGAAGGAAAAGGAAGGAAAGAAGGAAAAAAGGAAGGAAGGAAAGAAGAAAAAGGAAAAGGAAGGAAAAAAGGGAGGAAGAAAGGGAGAGGAAGCAAGGAAGGAAGTACAAGGAAGTTAAAATTCATATTAAAGCCAGGAGTAGTGACATATAATCCTAGAGTACAAGAGCCTGAGACAGGAGGATTGTTTCAAATTTGATGTCAATCTGAACTCCTTAGGTAGTTCAAAGCCAGTCAAGGCTACACAGGTACACCTTGTCTTAAAAAAGAAAAACAGATCAGTGAGATCAGTGAGTTCAGTCTTAGTTTACTGGTGGCTGGGTGGTAGAAGAATTTATACTAACTACAAGGGCAGGTGAGGTATATTGGGGGGGCCTAGGAGAAATGAATGTCATTTAGCTTACCTCACAATTCTACCCATGCCTGTCTGGAGCTCAGCAATCTACAGTACTCTGTGCTTGGGAACCAGGGGACTTTTCTACTCAGTTACAGTGGAGTAATGTGTGGAGGTCACATGTGGCCACTGAGTGCTTGAAATTTAAAGAGTAAATAAATGGCAGATTGTTTTTAAAAATATAAAGTAATTTCGCTAATATGTTGTACATTAATTGGGTGCTTTAATTATATCAATTAAGACATGCTGGGTTAAGTAAAACATGTATTAAAATAAAAAAAAGAAAAACAGAAAAGGAAAGGAAAGGAAATGGGAGAGAAAGAGAGAGAAAGAAAGAAAGAGAGAGAGGGAGAGGTCTTTTAAGATATGTGTGGTATGTGTTTGCCTATAATCCCAGCACTTGACAGGCTGAGGCGGGATGATCACCACAAGTTCAAGGCTGCCCGGGTACATTGTGAGCTTGAAACAGCTTGACATAAATATAAAATACAGCTTCATAAAAAGTTCAGATCAAACATTTACAAATATATAAATATGGGCCTGGAGATGATTCAGGGGTTAAGAGCACACGCTGCCATTGCAGAGGACCTGGGCTACTCCCAGCCCCGGAGCTGGGGGTTTGAAAGTCACCTGTAACTCCAGCTCCAGGGCCATCTGTCACCTCTGCCTCATCAGGTGTCTTTCACGTGCACACACCCTCATTCACACACACACTCATACAAACGCAAATAGTTCTTAAAATACATTATGAGCTAAAATAAATGTGACATATTGTAGTGATAAAAGAAAATAAGATTTTAATAGCATTGTCAGATTTAGCTGTGACCTCTAGATTTTGGCTAATTGATCCTTTTGAAGGATGTTGACATATTGTCTGGCAGAAATCTGAGCCCTCACACCTTGAGTCACCAGCAGCAGCCCAGGCAGGAGCGCCAAGGCTGAGAGAGATGTGTAGTGGTACATAGGGCATAAACAACCCAACAGGCTAATAAACAAATATGCCAAGCATGTATCTACACCAGGCACTGGCACACCACATGCATACACACCTGTCATAAATACACATACTAGGTACACACCAGTAATATGCTCACCTATCACACATACCCCAAGGCACACAAACACACTGGCCACAACCACACACATACGTACTCACCTCCCAGGTATATTCAAATTCAATGCTAGCAACTTAGATACATCAGCATTCGAGCTCAGAGAACTATCTTTGTTTTTCCCCTTTTCTTATGACTCTCCACACTTCAATATGCACGCTGTTATGAAGCTAATTGTAAGTCTAAAAATCCACTTCTCCACTTCTATCTTGGTATCCCAAGCCATACCCGTCCCGCCAGTGCTGCAGCTCCACCATACCATGGCAGAGGTTCGCAGCAAAGGCTGGCAGCACGAGGGAGATTACAGTCCAGGAGTCTTAAGCACTGCTGCCCTGGCTGAGTATTCTTTGTCCTCAATGCTAGGTGATGGACTAATCCAGGGATGCCAGCGAACATTGACAAAGGCCCTGCAGCAACATGCCACTCCTCAAATTTGGAAGTTGAAATCTCAGGGGAAAAGGTCGTGATCCGCATTTCTGGGCTGTATAAACAGATGGCTGGGTACCCGGCCATTGAAGGGAAGCAGGCAGTGGAGGCTTCGGATGGCAGCTCTCGGAGCTGACTTGGAAGTAGATCCACCCCTCTGTGGAAGGAGCATCAAAGACAGTGCCAGGAGATGGCAGACCCCACAGAAGGAAGGGAGCCTCACAGCTAACAAAAACTGTCATTGAAATACAATCTTCTAAAACGTTACTATTGAAATAATTTCAATATTTTCATTATTCTTCTAAGGTTTCTGACATATAGGTTTTTCTTTCGTAATGAGAAATGAGATGCACAAAGGAAAATTACATTAGGAAATTGAGTCTGTGGCCAGCTATCTTTGCCACTTAGAAGAAGACACACCATCCTACATTAGCAAGAGCAACTCAAATGGCATCACACTAATCAGCTTATCTCTAGAACACACACAAAAAAAATCAATGCTCATTTCTTCAGATGCTTGTTGCATATGATAAGGATAGAAAATGCAGTTTTTGTTAATGTTATTGCCTCTATTCCTATAAGGTCTAATGTAAAAATATAACAGTTCTCTAGTTATATAATTCTTTTTGGGGGGGTTCAAGACAGGATTTCTCTGTGTAACAGCCCTGGCTGTCCTGGAACTAGCTCTGTAGACCAGGCTGGCCTCCTTAAACTCACAGAGATCCACCTGGCTCTGCCTCCCAAGTGCTGGGATTAAAGGCGTGCGCTGCCACCACCCGGCGTTATATAATTCCATTGTATAAATTAGCACCGGCTCTCCAATCTGCTTTACAGCAGTTTACATTCACTTTCGTCACTTAACCCTAAGTGCTGAGTGCTCTCTGTGGCAGATCCTGGGCACAAACGTCGGACAGGATCCCCTTCATGTGCCACTGCCCATGGAATCGGATCCACTAGCAGAGCTCTTTATGTACCAAGAAGCCAGCACTGTCCCAGCCGAGCTCCGTCTATAGACAAGTGCCACTCTCCAGAGGCCTCGTGCAGCCCTGGACACTTTTGCAAGTGAGGGACTCAGGCAATCACACAGCTCTAAGTAATAAGGATGAGTAAGAAGCCCAGAAGCTACGGTGGACGGTACCTAGCAGTATCCGCCACCACTACTAAATGGTAATAGAGGTGAGTGAGAAGGCAACATGCTATGGTGGGCTATCCCCAGCTCCCTCTGTAGAAGAGCAGGGAGGCTGGATTCCAAATGCTGTGAGACCTAAAGTCGTCAGCGGGGACTACCTACTCTGCTCCTCTTGTGCTCCAATTTTAAGAATGAGCAGTGTCTATAATACGGCCTTTAGTTCCTTGGTGCTGTATTATTTGGATATTATCTTTGTATTATTTGATAATGAGGACTTTATTCTCCCTCATACTTCTGGGAAGTGCTTTGTTCATGGAGCAGTTGTGCTGTGTGGTGTGGTCCACGCAGGGATTTGTAGATGGACACAATTATATCTTATGTGTCTAGGAAGAGATGTGAATTCTATCAGGGTGTGGTCACGTGCACTGAAAGGATTCTGTACATGTAAAATCTCCCCAGTCCTGTTGTGCACACTTTATCTTATTAATCTGACCCCCCTCATTGTAGTAGAAGTTGTTCACATAACTCTCTCCTCCTCCTGTGAATCCTTGCTCCCGCCATAAAGAAACAAAACATCTCTAACCATATACTGATCCATTGCTGATCTGGCTGTCTGGGAGCTCCTGGGCTTGGGAACTTCTGTCTGTCTAAGTTACAGCAACATTCCCAGTACTTAGATAGTGTAGATGGTCAGCCAATACCTGTTTTCAAAATTGTGGCAGGAAATACAACTGGCAAGCTCGGCAAGGAGCTGGAAAAGCTACTGCCCATATCATATAATGAAGGCTAGCCATGTTCAAAATGATTTCTTCTCGACCAGGCAGGCAATGCTGGCAGCAATCCATACACACAATAGCCCATGACATAGCTGAGGGGTCAAGGCATGGAGTGCTGACTATGAGGTATAGAAGTCAGGAAATCAGTCAGGGATTGATGACACCATTCCATCCACATTTGAAGTGTTTATGAATCAATTGACATTTTCTTTGCAAATGAAAATTTGCTTTTTATTGTCCATCTGGACAGAATTAGTAGCTACTGTACACATAAACCATGCCAATAGTTGCTACTCATATATGCAGGAGCATGCCAACGCAGAAATATATACTCTTGAAATATCCTGCATGACAATGATGCTCTCTAGATATCTTCTTGTGTGTTTTTAATATGGCCATGAGTAGCCTACAGCTCATTATCCCCCTGCTTCAAACCCTGAAGGTGCAGACGATCACCACCATACACGACTCTGTACATTTCAAAATCAACAAAGGGCCTTGTAAATGGAAGCCTTTATTGAATTCCAGGATGCTTGAATTTTGGTTCTAAACTTACAAACCTATCTAACAAGCTTGACATAATTCTGCCGGGCAAACTGAGCGAGAGCATGATACTCGTGGAGTACCAGCCAAAACATGGAGAAAACAAATGAGGAGCCTTGGGCCAAATGAGAATCACCATATTCACTGTCCGAGGGAAATCTGGCTAGGGCGTGTGAGCTGGAGGGATGTCATTCATTGGCGAGTCTTTCACAGATGACATAGAGGCACACACTTGTCATCCCAGGAGGGACACCGTGGTAAGAGGAGATCAACTTCCAGGCTAGCCTCGGCTATATGGTGAGACCATAAGGTCACAGTGGCTAGTTCATTTTTCCTTTTATTGACAGTCATTTTAAGAACTACTCCTGTATTACCCACTACTCGGGGTGGGGAGCACGCGGTTCTTAGAACAGGAATAGGAGGCTTTTATGGAAGGTTTTAGAAAGTAATTGAGAAGGTTATGTCCCTAACTCAATGGGTAAAAGATGCATACTGTGGTTTTACTGCTATTGCAACCACAGCTGCTTTTGGCATTTTGGAACAGCATCCAGAAATAGTGTGAATCTTGGCGACTGGTGTCTCCAGCCCAGAGATGTCGAACTGGGAGAACCTGAGCACCAAAGGAGCCACAGAATCACCAAGTTTTCTTTCTTTTCTGTTGAGCAGCTTCGCAGTCTTCTAGCCAGGAGCAAATCCATTGCCCCATTATGTTGTCAAACAGCCCCTATCAATGCCCTGAAAGTCGAAGACAGAATGAGATGCGGTGGATCCTCAGGAGATGTCAGACGGGACCCAGAATTCTGCACAGAGCTTTGTGTAAAGCTGAAGGCTCTTATTCTCCTGAAATGCAGCCTCCTGATTACTTGAGTCAATTTCACATTTTAAGTCATATATAACTAATAGTAGTATCTTTTAACCATGAAATAACTCGGTTAAATGCTAATTTAGCACACTGGGTCTCACTGATAACAAGCTTTCTTTGAAAATTCTTTATATTTAAAAATGTTGATTTTTATTCTTTGAGCATTTCATATTATGTGCAGTGTATATTTTTATTATTTATTTGATTTTGTGTGTGTGTGTCCCTGCACATCTATATATATACCATTTGTGTTCAGGAGCCCATGGAGATCAGAAGAGACATTGGATCCCCTGGAACTGGAGTTATAGGGGTTGTGAGCTGCCAAATGAATGGTGGGAACTGAACCTGGGTGCTCTCCAAGAGCAGCAAGTGTTTTTAACTGCTGAACTATCTCTTCAGGTTCTATGTAATTATGATTATCTCTAAACCCCGACAACTTCCACTTCTTTGGGGGTACTTTTATCTCTTCACTAGAGGAGACATACACCCAGGTGCATATGCTTAAGCACAAATCTGTTTCAAATGGAGTTGGCATCACTTTGCTGACCCCGCCTCTGGTGTGGTCCAGTACTATTAATAAGTTACATTTCATACAACAGCTAGGGGTTAGTATTTTGATGACAGCAGGGTAGACAGGTGGCTTCTCATGCTCCACTTTTGGAGCTTAAGTTAATCTGGGGCTGTTTTGTGATTTTTTTTTCATCTTTATAAAAATTATTTATATGATCTTAAATAAAGTTGGGATTAAACTTCGATTAAAGGAGCAAAAAGAAGAGGTCCACTGTGAGGCTTCTTGAAAATGTTTTCACAGCACAGTGCCCAGATGTGAGTCTATCGTTCCTGGCAGGAATAGGCCTTCTAGACATGTTTCTCTGAGCTCTTGGGGTTCAAGTTTCCTATGCTTGGATTAGCTTGTTGCTAGTGCTGAGTCAAGGCTATTCCTATACTCTCTCAATACTAGCTTCGTTAAAAGGTCCAGCTGGGAAGCATCCTTGAAAAGGAGAACTCATAGGTTTATTGGGGTGATGGTTTATTGGGGTGACCCTGGACTCCACAGAGCCTAAGTGGCTTGCTCAAGGTTACTTCTGCCAGAGAGATTTAGAACTTTCCTAAAGAGCACAGCTTTCTGTCAAGTACCTGCCCCTCGAGGTGGCCCTAGGCAAAAGGACTAAATTGATAGATTTGGGCTCCTGGAGGAGGCTCTGTGTTCCCAAGGCAACCGCCTCACCTGACCCCACCTAGGGCTTGCCTAAGGCTTTGCCAGGGAACACTCTGCTCCTACTAAGGCCTCTTCTTCCCTTCTGATAATCTATACTGTGCAAGGCTCTTACAGTCACAGGGACAGAAACACATTAAGAAAAGAGAATTCATAGGAGCAGCATGTCTTCAAACTGTTTGCTCTGGTGTTCTTGCTAAGCTCATGAGAAGACCAGGGTCTGGGGCCAAATGTCTGCTTTCAAAACTCAACTTGTCCCGTTAGAGAAAAGTATGTAGCAACTCTAAAAGGTCCTGAGATCTCCTTTTCTTAGGAAACAGGAGCTCAAGAATAGAGAACTTACTCCTGGAAGTGAAAAGGTAAATCTAATATTGTATGTACTTCACAGCCTACAGCTGCCTGGTTCTCAGTCCTCAGCAGGCACAGTCTGAGATTCATCCCTTCTGCTCATTCACAATTCCCAGTGCAACCCCCTCTGCTTGTCTCATGATTCAGAAGCGAATTCCTGATTTCCTTTGGTAAATCTTTTCCACTTCAGCATCTGCTCCTACAGTTCCTCTTATTTTAATTATCCCTTCTAAATTTCCAAGAGCTGAAATCGAATCAGCCCTGCCCATCAGCTATCCCCCTGACTCGTCCTTTGGGGATGGGGCGGGGTCAAGGTGTTCTGAAGAAGTTATGACCAGTATCATCATTATTAATCTCTGGCCAGTATGTCAAACCATGACCAAAACACCACCAGTCTCTCTCCTCCAGACTAAGCCTCCACCCAAATTGACTCCTCTTTTTCCTCCAAAGGGAATGTTGAGAAATGATGTTGACAGCCCCCGAGAGATAGAGCAGACCAAATACACAGCTGGCAGACACTGGAAAGTGGAGACATGGAGCTCAATGACTTTGACCTTTGTATGGGGAGAGTTTGGGAACATGAAAAGGTATTGGCTGCACATTGATTAGAGCAAGTGGCTTGGAGGAGCAGAAGATGTAAGAGTTCTTTCTCTGCAAGCATGGGGACCTGGGTGTGGTCTAAGGGGGAAAGGAGATGGGGATGTCTGGGCTTTGCTTGCTGACAGCCTTGTTCTGGGTGCTGTGGGAGATCTTGTCTCAAGGGAATGAGGCAGAAAGCATTAGACCAGACATTAGCACTGGGCATTCTCTTGTGTTCTTGGCAGAAGGTTTGATCTATGTGTAGTAGACACAGCACATTGATCAAACCCCAGTTGTCAGACTCCTGCAGACTTATATTATCTTGATGGTCAGCATTCTTTCCAGTAGTTAGAAAATGGACCAAAGTGCAGCACTTTGTCCCTTGAATGGTGATATAATCAATAGTGGGTGATACAAAGGAACATTAACACACCACACAGCTACACCAGAGTGAGTGTTAAGAGCCCTGGGATGCACAGATTTTGGGCCCAAGTAATGTCACTAATGGAGACTTTTCCAGATACAGTACTTTTGAAGGTGCTTTATTAGCGGTAGGATAGGATCCTGCAAATATGAGCGAGAGATAAAATGGATCATAAATCAGAACACAGCTCACAAACCAGGGAGTTCCTCTCTTCATGATGTAATGGCATCAGCTCTGCCACGTAGGAGCAGATATGTTAGTGTATAGTGTTTAAACAAGAAAAGTAGTTCAATAAACATGTTGTCTATGCTTTTGCGGATTCAGTCTAACAAAATTACCTTTCATCTTAGTGTTTATAGAAGCTCAGTGAACATACATGTATGTATATGTTTATACATGTGTTTATATATGTGCATATGTGCTTGTGTATATCCATGCATGCATATGTGTATTTGTGTATATGTATGCATATTTGTATATATATGAATATATATGCTTTTAGGCATGTATATGTATAAATATGCATGTATGTGCCTGTATATACATGTAAGCACATATGTATGTGTGCACATCTGTGTGCTCCTATATGTATATATGAGCATATATGTGTTCTTGCATAGATGTGTGCATAAATGCGTATATGCTTGCTGCACTTGTGGGTAGCTTATCTTTAAATTCTTATTTTCTCAAGCTGATGACATTTTTAGGGTGTCTGTTTTCCTCACTGATGGAGGAAACGTGTTGGTGACACATGTCTCATCAGCGGTTAACGTCACAGACTGCCACCTGCTCATCCCAGCTCTTCCTTCTTTGCTACTTCTTCATTTAGCCCTCTCATAAATTCTCCTGTAATTACTTTCTCAAAACCAGCTTCTGACGGTTGCTCATTTAGAAATGGGTTGTACTCCTATAAAGAGTTTCCAATTCTGCTCCTTTCTCCCACCACATTAATTTTGACTTAATGTTATTTAGTACAATTAATGATCCCTTCACAAAGTTTTGTGGCTCAGACACCCTCCCATAATGTTATTGATAAAAAAGTAATAACTAAAGAAAAACTCGTAAGGCAAATTTAACGAACATGCCAAATTAAAAATAAATGTCATTGCATTTATTTATGTGCGATATCATCCTGCTTGTCCTACGTAGCATCAGTTGTCAACTTGACACAGCCCAGAAAGTCTTCAGTTGAGCAATCACCTTCATCAGGCTGGACAGTGAGGGATTGTCTGGATTTTTAATTGAGGCAGAAGGGTACAGTGTACTGTGGCGGTACCTTAGGCAGGTAGTCCTGAGCTTTATAAGGAACTGAGTGTGAGACGGAGAGAGCTAAGAGTTGATCAATAAACATGAGTCATTCATGGTTCCTGTCTCCAGGTTCCTGCCTTGAGTCCTTGCCCTGACTTCCGTTGATGATGAACCGTGACCTGGAAGTTTGAGCCAAATAAACATTTTCATCTCTTAAGTTGCTTTTAGTTGTGATGTTTACGACAGTAATGGAAATGTGAGTATGGATATCAGAGGTCAACATGTGGGAACCTATTTGCCCCTTTGGCATTCTGAGTTCTGGGGGCTGCACCTCTATCTACTGATCTATCCCACCAGTAGCAGAAGGCGGGTGCTAGGTAACAAATCTGGCAATGTTCTGGATGCAGTGCTGAGTGCCATACTTGGATGAAGAAGGAGGCTGGCCAGTGAAGGCTAGGTATCTGTGTGTCCGTGCTTCTGATTTTCACTCACTCAGGTCTACAATCGCAAGCACTCAGCTCATAGACTCAGTCTTTGTGGACGCCAAGGGTTGGAGACACTTAAAAGAAAAGGGATTACCTTGCAAATGAAACCGCTTCTTGGTGATGCATGATGGAGGGTGGCAATAGAAATGGCTGTCCCAACCCAGCCTGATCATGTGTACAATAGCTCTTGATCAGTACTGGTTCCCTAGGCTTCGCAGCTCTGCATGAGATAGAGCCCCCACACCTGCCTCTGCCCCCAGCCGTTCTCTATTGCTTTCTGCCAGGCAGCACGGAGATGAGACCTCTCTTGACTCCTGGAACAGAAATCCACTGCAATTATTTTCTTGAAAAAATGAATGAAGACTTGAGCCACCACATTGTGAACTTAGCTGTTGTGAAATGTCACCTCCTTTGAGAGATCAGCCCTGTGAATTCAGTGCAATGAATGAAGGCAGGAAAAGGCCAGGGAGAAGAGGAGAAAACTTGTGTACGTACATATATATGAGGCCCCTGCTACCAGTTTGTCATGTAGTCTGGGACACATATGCCTACTGAGGTCTGATGTAAATATCATGCATGCGTTAAGACTAGTACCGTAAAAGGTTCCCTGTCCTACACCGGGATGGGGTGGAGCAGCACAGAATGGGCAACAGAGGTTGTTGGCGCGAGGTCCCAATGATTCTCTTCCTTGATCCTCACTCCCTGTTTTTTCTCCAATCAAGTTCATTTGTTTTTTTAAATGACAAGAGTTATTTAAAGAGGGGTGTACCTGGGTGTGCATGAGATGAAGGAACTAGGCAACCAAGTGTGTTAGTGCAAGAGATGTGTGGAAAACCGAATAGGAGCCTGGGATGAATTACCTCCTGTACTTGCCTGGCTCAGTTACAAATCCATCCTTGGCATCTTGAATGAAGTGGATGGGGAAAGCATAGTGCAGAGTCACTGGTCCGCCACCCTCTTGAACCAGCGGAAGCAAAGCTGTCCCAGCACAGAGCCTTTTAGAGGCTCTTTTCACACGTAGGAGGGCCAGGAAGCCACAAGGTGCTTGTTTGCTAACTCATTTGCTTGTCATAGACCTCTCCAAAGCAGGTGATAATTATCTTTATTAAACAGAGAAGGAACCTGAGACCCGGGGACATTGCTCACCTGCCAGGTGACATTGTAATGAGACCCAGGACACAGACTATATGCCACAGCTACACCCAGAGATCACGCTGTGGTGCCAGGAGGCTTTTCCTATTCAAACGCCCTACCTGAGGGTTAGACAAACACAAAGTGGCAGTGCTCCCCATGGAGGAGCAGCCCAAGATCAATCATTATTTATTTAGCATGGGGTACATGCTCGGGGTAAGGCTTTAGATGGAGAAAGGCTGATGATGGGGAATCTCACTGCCTTGCACAGTGTGGCCGTTCTGCCGTGGACAGAACGTCTTCTAACATCATTGCAGAATCTAACAAGAGAAGAACTAATTTCTTATATTTTAGGAGAAGTCAGCGAAGTCATTTTCCCCAAGGCCACTTGGCAGTACATCCACACATCATTTATCAAAGTGGGTATGTCTGATTAATCTGTTTTAGATCCTCCCTTCCCCGTGTGAATATTAAGGTATGACCAGCCATGTGTCTAGAACACGGTAAAGCAAGAAGGTATGAGGCTGCTGCTGGTGTCAAAGAATGAAGAACTTAATGATTCAAAGCAAACTCTTTTTTTATAAGTAAAATAAGTATATTCTAAGGCTGAAGAGATGGTTCAGCAAAGAACACTTGATGCTTTTGCAGAGGAGTGGAGTTCAGTTCTCACACCCACTTACACAGCTTATAACCACTTCTAACTCCAGCTTCGAGAGATCTGATGCCTTCTTCTGCTCTCTGGGCACTGTACTCATGTGAACCACATGGGGACTTATGCATGTGTGCCTGTGCACACATACATGCATATGAATAAAAATAAAATAAATCTTAAAGAATATAGTAAAAATAATAGAAATTGTAGCATGCTGAATGTATGGATCTATAATACATTTGCGAGTTACTGAGTATCATGAACAGCACACAGTGCATGTTGTCCTATATCTATTGGCACCTCCTGTGAAGCGATCTGTATCATAATCACTTATGCTATATATTGTTCTATGTTATAACATCCATGACACAGTGGGTGGTACTGAGGCAGGAAAGCCACGGGAAATTCCTGGACATGGGAAAATAAAGAACCCTCTTTCAGGACTGTGGTTGAACTCGCTTGACAGTTGAGAGTCAAGCTTTCCAGCACAATTAATAGAATGTGCCTGGAAATCACCTCCATGGAGACAGGTGTATTCTTTTCATCCAGGAATATTTTCAAATGAGAAAGTTAAAATCAAAGCCGGCTCAGGGTTTAAGGGCACTGGATGCTTTTGCAGCAGACATGGGTTCTATTTCCAGCATCCACATTGTGGTTCACAACCGTCTGTAACTCCAGTTCCAGGAGATCTAATACCCTCTTTTAACCCCCATGGTCACTACTCACATATGTGGTGCACAGACATACATGCAGGTGTAACACTCGTACACATGATACAAAATGCATTTTTAAGTGTTTAAATAGCAATGCCATGCTTAAGCCTGAGCATATCTGATCTTTCAGTAGGTCTTACTCCTTTTCTATATATTTTCTGAGACTTTGACAAATCAGATTTTAAACTTCTTTTTACAGTAAAAATATCTTAACTCCCCTGGATTCCCAGAGCCCTAGTGGTTTACGCGATTACTGTTATCTTATCGGGTGTACCTCGGAATCTTCTGATAGTCTTATTTAGCATCCTAATACAACCCTGAGACACAATGTCAGATTCCATCAGGGTCTGTGGTTATGGATACTGAAGACACTCTAAATTGATACCTGAAGGAGACGCCCCCATGTTCTTCAGGAGCTGGTTCTTTTGGGCTGTGGTATCTTCATGGTCTGTGATTATGGATACTGAAGATACCCTAAACTGAGACCTTAAGGATCGCCCCACGTTATTGGGGGAGTCTCATTTTTTATTTGCGTGCCTTCTTTGTATTCATCCTGCTGCTTGTATCCCTTTAAATAAATTCCAACTCTACTTCACATGAGCTGGTCCTGAAATTCCTTCCTGTGCTATAACTGTAGAGTTGACTTTACCTGGTGTAAGTCTCAGAAAGGAACTTTGCAGACTGAGCTTGATGAAACAGCTCAGTGGGTAAAGACATCAGCCACTCAAGCCTGATGACCCAAGTTCAATATCTTGAATCCACATTTAAGAAAAAAAGAAAAAAGAGGGAGCTCACTCTGAACCATTTTTCCTCCAGTCGACATTATCTGCTCAGAACAGAAACGAGAAGATAGAATCTTAGTGTTTTTTAAAATCTAAGCCTTTTCACCCATTGAAGAGAAAACACAGAAACAAGGCTGCATCTCTGAGTTTCAGAAAAGCTCAGGAATGAGTCTGGGATGCCTGGATCTGTGGCTGCTGGCTCTTTCCAAACTGACACTTGCCTAAAAACACTGCTAGTGAGGGAGGTAGGATGATGGTTTCCAGTGACCCAGTGAGAGGAGTGTTGGAAACAACACTTCCACATAGGAAGACAGCCATGAGGTGTGTCTCTACTGGGAAGCGGATTTTTCTGGGATGACTGTACCCGCTTCTGGGAGAGGTCTGCATGTCCAGGAAGAGTCCTGCTCGTTTCCTATTCCTTTCCCCTCCATCCTTTCCTGGTTCCCTCCTCTCTCCCTCTATTTGGGAAAGGGGGTTAAAATCACTTCTGTAAAGTGAACCGAACAAATCCCTGCTGGGCAAGTGAAACAATCCTTTAATCTCACCTGTTACAACTAAAGTCTTGAGTGAACTTATGGCTGCACACTTAAATCACGGGAAATACATTATCTAGATGGTCTCAGGTGGCTCGGAACACAGAGGTGAGTGAAGTTAATTATCTTTCTTAAGGTCAAGAATTTTGCTGTGATTTTCCTCTGAGCCAGTGAAGAAGCCATCAGGGTTTCAGTGGAATTTCCATAGGCATCACCTAGACAAACAGACACCATTATTTGTGTGTGATGTAATCTCACAGAGGTAGGTAGATAGGGAGAAAATAGGCAGATAACAGGATAAAGATAGATAGATAGATAGATAGATAGATAGATAGATAGATAGATAGATAGATAGATATAGATGAATATATAGGTAGGTAGATAGATGATAGACAGGCAGACAGAGATAGAGATGGATAGATGGATGGATAGATAGATAGATAGATAGATAGATAGATAGATAGATAGATAGATAGATAGATAGACGTATGTATGTTAGGTATGTGAGAGATAGATAATAGGTGATAGAAAGATGATTGGTAAATATGAGATGGATGATAGGTGATAGATAGGTGGTAGATAGACTACTACTAGGTTGTGTTCTGTTCTACATAACTCCACATTACAGAAAACACTGATATACTGACTGTATCTTGTCCTGGGAGACTCCATTTTATGAGAAGCATTTGGTTCCATTGGGAAGGCAACTGCATACGTGGAATACCTTGTTGTTCTTGTAGACCCAAGCCCCTGCCTATTGCTGCCCACGAGGCACAGACTGATAAGCGGCATATTCCTGAAAGTCAAAAGGGGTCCTCTTAGAACCTATCAAAGTAAGCACAGACCATCAGGCACTCAGGAATATGAAAACCATGTAAGATAAACCAGGTCTGAGAATTTACAACTGGTCCAGATGGAGGGAACGATACAAACCTCTCACCTGGCTTCGACCAAGAAGAGGTGGCCTAATACGGAAATAGCAACACACCCACTGACCTGCCACGTGACCCCTCATCAAAGGACTGACACTCAGAGGACTCCTGACTCTCCCAAGGGTCAGCTCACCTCAGTACCCACTGCTGGCATCACGTACCTGGACTTCCCTCTGTCTGTTCCACATTATCCATCTGACCCGGATCATTTACTTTATCTCCATGGTGCCCATGGTCTTATGAATTAATTCTGTCACTCAGTGCAGTCTTGAGGCCCTCAGCCCTGGGAGCCTGCAGCCTACTCCGTACCACTTGTTGTATGTAGCTGGGGGTTCTTCAGTGTCTACCCACTGCATTGGCTTCTTTTGTGCCTGCATTTTTATCAAGTCTGTGTATCTGCTTCCAGTAAGGCCTCCAAACTCTTGGGCTACATTGGACCTCTTTAATCCTTGTAAGCCATTCTCTTGCATGCAGTTTTATCTAAGATTTATCTTTTGTTTTTAATCTATGCACATGTGTGTATACACATGCACATGAGTACAGTACTCATATGAGGCACCATGGGGCATGGTATAGGATCCCTTGGAGTTGGAGTCAGGCTCTTTGAAGCTTCCAGACATGAGTACTGGGAACTGAACTTAGATCTACTAGAAAAGCAACATGTTATGAGTTATGTCACCAGTTGCCATACATACATATTCTTTTGTGGGCTTCACGATTTAAAACCGTTGCTATGATGGAAGGACAATGTTTTTAACTGTTTTCAAAATGTTAGAGCTGATGATGTGATCCGGATGTTAAAAGCACTTACTGCTCTTACAGAAGACTGGAGTTTGGTTCCTGGGACCCAAATTGGGTGGCTCAAAACTTCTAACCAGTTCTAACTCCAGCTCCAGGGGCTCCAATGCCCTTTCCTGTGTTCTGCAGGCACACACATGTACATACTTACACACATAACTACAAATAAATATTTTTAAACAAATTAGTAAATAATAAAATGTTGATGTGTGGAGTATAATGCTTGAGCATTCTTATTAATAACTAAGACTGAATTGAGGATTCTTTGTTTACCAGCAGCCAGCTCTCAAGGGGGGAGGGGCAACTTGGAAATTTACAGTCAATGGAATTGATGCCTCTTGTGAATTTGTATCTATCAAAGACATTCAGACATGCTGGAAAGACACAAAGGTTTCTGTCTCTTTTCTGAAATAATGTATTCACGACTCTACATAGTTTGCTCACATAACCAAATGCATGTAAGATGATCATTTAATCTCTTAAGTGGAGCTTAGACTAAAGGCTTCCAATGACCGCTTGCCAAGGAAATCCAGTCCTAGCACTGCTCATAGTGCCAAGTGTCACATTGAGTGTCACCAGTTGATTTCTCAGTCTGAGCAGACTGGCTGATTTAAGCATAAAACTGAAATCTGATAATCTAGGTCCTGGAGCGCAGATGTTAGATGGTTGCAAAGGTTGTTGTTCAAGGGCATGCTAGCATCTGATAGAAGCATAGGAACGCTTGCATTGGTGTAATTGTATAATGAGTCTGCAGGAGAGATGACCTTGCGGAAACAGCGCACCAATTATTTCTAGAACTTAAAAAAAGACTTGTCGCAGCAGCCATTAAGCTCCCTGTAAAATAACCTGCATAGGACGAGGCACCGCCGTGAGATATACATCAGCAAGTAAGCCAGCAAGGGCATCCATTACTTTAAATGCAGATAAAACTGGAGATCCATTTTTGGCTACATACTAGGCGAGTGTTTTCTCTCGGGCGGACGCTAGCTGGTGACAGGTGAGGGTTAGTTAAGATATTCCTGGGTATGAGTGAGGCTGCAGCTGACACAGCTTTTCTAGAAGTCAATTGAGTCTGATAGGGTGACAGCCTAATTATAGCAGTTTATGTAGAGAAACGGGCCAGAGTTTGGACACACGCTCAACAGGTGTCCACTGTCACACAGAACCACGGGGATTGAGCAGAGATGTTGATTCATACCAAAGATGACCATCATTAAGAGCATTTTAAGGAAAAAAATATGGGAAGAAGTAATGGAAAGAGAATTTTAAAAAATGAAGTTTTGTTGTTTAGTCTGTAAAACCATCGGTGTCTCTGTCAACTTCCTGTATTAACTTTACACAGTTCACACTGGATTGGGAAGAAAGGGATTGAAACTGTAACAAGTAGTTCAAGTAGTCGCCTCTAGGCAATGAGTTCTTTTGCTTCTCTTTGATCTCCTCTTGATCATTCTTTTTTAGGTTTTCTCAAGTTTTATGCAATAGCCATGAACATATGCATCAGTAGAACAGTAGGATATTATCAGTGTCAATGCTATATGACAATATTATAGCTGGAGATTGAAGGGTTAAAGCTTGGTCCCAGGCAGTTTGATGCCCCTCACTCCAGTGCTTGTTCCCTAATACAGTAGCTAAAGAGATGAATGAAGGTGAAAGTCAGATCGATTCCATGTGTCCGCATTGGGAAGAGGACCGGATAAAGGAGTCGGTTGACTTCAGGTCTGTTGCGGAGGTAACTGTGTGAGCTTTAAGGTTTAAGCAGAGGCAGAACCAGGCAAGAGGAACTCATAGCAAGGCATTCAGGGAGTTTCCGCCCATCATCTTCTCTTCTCAGCTTTGGATCTTTAAGGAGGTCTGAACAAGTCCTTATTGCTTGATGGGATAAGGTTCTCAGGTAATGATTGCTTCTGCTCCGTGTTGTAGGCTCATCCTGATGGATGCTTACCTTAGAAGTTTGTCCTGTCAAGTCCTGTCAACCTCTTTGTCCCTGAACCCAAGGTGACTGCAAGGTTAGGAGAATAACTTATCTCTGTATCTTCACCCATAGCAAAAAAGTCAGAGACACGGGTAAAGCTGAGACTCAGTCTTGCATGCTACTCTCTGTAGCCTGGAGACCTCACTGGAGACAGTGCTTTTTCATGAAAGCAGAAGCTAAGTTTGCACCTCTGAGTCTTTATTATAATGGCTGATATCAAGAGGCATTTAGTATGCATTTTTGAAATCTAACATATGAATTTATTAAAAGAGTGCTTAGAAAATGTTATACACGTACTTAGCCAAAGTCTGAATTTAGAAATCTTGACATTGTGGCATAATATATATGTAGTTTTATAATTCTTTACATGCTGTGTTGTGCAATATGATAAAATATTAAAAAGATGACTTTAGGCATGGGAACTATCTCATACAGAGAGAAATAGAGCAGCCAAGCTGGGATCAATGGCTTCTGCCTACAATTCTACCATTGGAAGGTTGAAGCAGGGGTATTCTGTATCTGAGGCTGGCCGGGGTGACATATCAGAAATATATCTTAGTAAAACAAATGAGCAAAAGGGTGATAGATCATGTTTTTGAGGTGATAATCTCAGGCAAAGATGTGGAAGAGATAGCCCGCTTGGAAACATGGTTCCTTCATCCCAGAGCAGTCATGGCTGAGAACCTGTGATCGTGACAGCGTCCACCACCCTGTGAGCACGACACTGATAACTGACAGATACTAGGAAGCTGGGGCAGTGCTCAGCCATTTCATAAGTTTCAGACCATTTAACACCGGGTTTGAATTAAATGTGTTTAAAATATAAAATCATCCGGATTTTTATGGCTTTTTCAATATAAGATGCAATAAAATCAATGTTAATTGGGGGGGGATCATGATGTTGGATTTAGTAATGACGTAACTGATTAATTTAAAAACAATTCTATGTTAATGTTTGAGACAGTTTGTAAAGGACTGAGGTGTAAAAGCTCCTGGAAAAACACGAGTGTTGCAGAGAGCAAGGAAGTGTGAAGAACTGCAATACCTCAAGGCATGCTACTTTTTTAAATGCTTACTTTTGTGTTAAACAATAAAACAAGACTCTTGGATATTCCAAAATGAATTGAATTTTTACTTTCTGACAATGAAAGAAACATCAAAATTTCCAAATGCATCTATAAGTAGAAGAGTGATTAACATAATCACCACAATCATAAGGTTGGAGATGACAAAGACTTATAGTTCCAGCACTTAGGAAGCTGATTCCAGGCAATCCTGAACTACATAGAGAGACCCTTTTTCAGGAAACAAAAACCAACAAAAAATTAAAATGAATAATAGAAGTTAAAATAAATTAAATATCTTCTGTGAATACATACAACAAAGGTTTGAGTATAGTTATTATTGTATTGATTAAATAATTCTAGGGTGTATTGTGTGAGAAAAGGGCATTTTGGGAACAAAATGTTTCTGACCAAAGAGGGAGACAACTCATCAATTAATGTATGTCTAAATACATGAAAAAAAAACTATGTGAGTCTAAGAATTTCCCTGCTGAATGAACATTTCGGGGCAGTGTTGGTAGGATAGTAGTAAGCATAGCTGCCCTCCAAGAATGAACAGTCCTTGGTTGTGACACTTAAATAAAATATTTTTACCCTAGAAATTCATTAACAAAATTATGGATATTCTCTTGATAAATAAATCTCTTGACTTATACTTTGAGTGATTTAAGTCAAACCCTGGGGCTGAAAGTTGACAGAGATTGGCTTACAGATTTGACAGCTTGCTGCTGCGGGTTGGTTTCTCAATAGGTTTTATCTTTATATTCACAACATTAAATTTGTTTGAAACAATTTGCATTTTATTTGCAAAGATATTTGTTCTTGGCCAATAATCGAAGGGAGAGATAAACTCAAAAAATCAGCTTCTGGGTCTAGATACATAGTGTGTGTTGGGGGAGAGGTAGTGATGACTTTTTGTGCATGGGCAAAGAGTTTTCCTGGGGTGTTTTGGTTTTGTTTGTTAGTTTCTAAGGCTGATACTTTTTTAGGTGCCTCATAGCCATTGCCTCTGCCATGGCACTGGAGTGTGTGCCAATGCATTGGTTCCTTTTCCCTTGTTATGATAAAGTTCCTCTATCAAGGCAACTAGAGAAAGAAGGAGTTGCTAAACTGATGGTTCTAGAGGGAGAAGATTGGGTCATAGCAGGAAAGGCAGCAGATAGCAGAGATAGCAGCTGAAGCAAAAGCTGGGGCTCACATCTTTAACCACTAACACCTGGCGGAGACAATGAACATGGAATGGCTGAAGTCTTCAAGCCCTCAAGGTCCACTTTCAGTGACATATTTCCTCCAGCAAGGCCATACTTACCTTTCCCAACCCCACCACAAACTAAGGACTAAGCATTCAAATGCCTGTGACTACATCCATTCCCCACTTTTTAAAGTATTTACTTAAGACTCAGAACCAGCTCTCTTAACTAAACTCAAGCTTGCACACATCACTAGCAACAGCCACCATGCTCTGCCACAGATCTCAGGGACTCAGTAGCCCAAACTGAGTTCTTGTGTCCTTTGCCTATTGTTTCTGAGGTACCAAGTCCTCTGGTGATCACTAGCTGCTTAAGTGTGTGATGGAGTTACGTTAGGCAGGATAGGCCTGAGTCCCTGGCTCAGCCTTAGTGTAGTATGTCTTACATGCCCTTACGCTGGAAAGCAAGACGGTAACCACCAAAAAGTGAATTCACAACTCAAGCCAATAAAAACTCAGAAGCCAAGCCAAAAAGAGAAAACAAAAGAAACCCGTAAACTGAAATCGGAGGTTGTCATTGTCTAGGTCTGAGGTTAAGCATGAGAATTAGGATTGTTATCAGCCACGAGGATATTTTTTTTATCATTCCTTCCAATAGCTTAGAATGAACAGCATCAATAGTTTTCATTTCCATTGGTGAAGGAAAGACTATTTTGTGTTGGGGAGGGCAGTATCTTTTCCTGAATCCTGAAGATTGGAGCTTGGAATGGCACACTCTCTTCCTACTGCTTTCTTTATAAGTTGGGGTTTCTCTCAGCCTCAATAGGAGGCATTGAAGTGAAAAAGAGGAAGGGAGGGAGAAGGAAGAGAAAAAGAGGAAAAGGAAGATAAAAGGAGGAGGAAGAAGAAAGGAAACGGTTCTGGATGGAAGAAGAAAAATATCAAGGGTGGACACAGGATTAAAGGTGCAGACAGCTGGTAGACCAACGATGTATATGTCAACTTCTATTTTTGGTCAACAACACCCCAAACTGTTGTCCTTCAATAAGAGGCTAAAGGAACCTGGAATAAATCAGAACTCAGTGGGTCAGAGAGTAACAGAAGAATAATACCATTATATTGGAAAATAAATAAAGTATCCCTGGTGGAAATTTAGCTTTGAAGAGCTTCAAACAATTATTTGTAGAATTGTGGAATTTATGGGCTCATCACGTTCTCAGAGAGGTCCAGTATATTTAGACACTCTTATGGCACCCTGTGTGCCTCTCAGTCTTTCTTTTTACTTTCTGAGAGAATTGAGTTCTGTTTGTTTTGTTTTATCTGTTTACACTGAGTGGAATTTGCTGTGAGTTTAACACGATGTATAATCTCCCCATCGATTCTCCTTTGGGTTCCTCATTGCACATTCATCTCCTCTCCCCTGAGTTACATCAAGACAAAGTTGTTTCGGTAGCGGAAAGTGGAGATGATGGGGTGCACTTGCAATTCCAAATGAAGACATGGTTCTGAGGCCGACATGACAGGAGGACCTGTTCTAAAGGAGAGCAGCTTCTTGCCCTCATTTTCTGTTTGCTCTTGTCAGTCACCACATGGAAATGGAGATGAGGAGTAACAGGCTAACATCACTGACAGGAAGGGAAATCAAACCAAGGTGGAAACGATCTGGGCCTGGGCTCTCTGTGAATGGCTACTGAGTAGCCAGTGTCCACTTTTGAGGAACCTTGTGGAGGCAGCGGGAAAAGTTGAGTGATGATGGAGCTATTATAAGCCACAAGTAACCACAGGACCCTTGGTGTTTAAGTCACTGTTACAATGGGGTAGTCTTTCTGGGTTTCTCTCTCCTTATACTGGTTGGTCTCTGGATGGGGTAGGTCACCCCTAAAGAATGTGATCAGAAGCACCATGGCCCTGTGGCAGGATGCTCTGAAGTGTTGAAGGCCAAGAGCTATTTATTAACCAGCACTTTCTCACAGTGGGCATGAGACGCCTTCCTCGATGCCCCCATAAGTAACCTTAGAACTGGGAACCCAGGCCAGCCTAACCTCATCACTTGTCAGCCATGCATTTGGGAAGAACTCTGGAAGATAATAAATTCCCTTCCCTGTACTGCTTTTCTCTGTTACCCTGTGTAATCCCACAAGCAAGCATTGTCTATGTGTGTACCATCACACCTTTGAGGTTTACGGTACTAAAGGATTCAACACATTTCAAGTCCAGATTAGCAAAGATTCTAAGTCGAAGGCCAGCTCTTTTACTTATGCCAAGAAGTAAGTAAATAGAAGCCCCACCCACACTGAATAGGGCCTTCTGAATGATAAAGTGCATATAAAAATATAAAAAGGAACAATTTGAAAAATAATTCAGTGTCAAATGCTTTCACAGCATTCTAATGATCCAACAACTAACACTTGCTATCCCAACAACCCAGGGAGACAGTAACCCAAGGCCTCAGTTTGGCTAAGGTCTCTTGAAGCAGTCCTGATTCTTGCACAGATTGAGTTATGATACTGTGTTTGTCAGGATACCAAGGTGGGCTGACGTCTGGCCCCTGAGACTTTGTCTAGGTCATTCCCTGGTCTTCTTAGAGGATGCGCTGCTCCTGTCACTCCATGAAGTCCTTTCTGTGAAAGGTTTCCCCCAGTGGAGTCTCATATACAGAAGGTATGGTATCTAGGTAATGAAAAGACACATCCTCTTCCAGAATAGACAAAGCTCACTCTTTATGACAAAGGTGGTAGGTGGCAGATAACTGCTTTCATTTCGTTGTTCCAGAAAAAAAAAAAAAAAAACAAAAAACAAAAAACAAAAAAAAAAGAAGAAGTACTCATAACCTCTCTACTTTCTCTGGCTTAGGTAACACAGGTGTAGCTCATAACTGCATCTGGCCTCCTCTCAGTGTTTCCTGTGCGACTGTATTCAGTCTTGATGTAGGGTCTCAAGCTTCACCTTTCATTGTGTGTCCTGGGCAGGAGAAGGCTGGCACCGCAGGCTTTCAGGAATGGGCAAAGAATGAGGAGGTGGAGTTATGGGGACTAAGCAGCAGCTGGCCTGGATTTTATTTTGCTTGCGGTGTCTTTAGCTGAAATATTTAACAGTGCTGAGCTGCAGGAACAAACTAAGGAGTAGGGGGTTCTTGGTCACCTTCACTTGCTCTATGGCGTCTCCTCCAGAGAAATACATCAAGTGACCAATACTTGGACTCCAGGACGTGTTCTTGAGAGGAAAGGCAAGAAAGGGGAGACCAGAGCAGTAAAGAAGAGGAATAGGAGGCCACACACACTTTCCTCCTGGCTCTTTCCCCTGTTTATCATTTTTTAAAGCCGATAGACTTCGGCTCATACCCAGTGTTGTTTGAGGCACGACCTAGAAAATTCCAGGCTTTATCTAAATCTAAGAGATGAAACCACAATGCAGGACTTCCTTGCATATTAAGACAGGAAAGCTCTGCTAGGAAAGGAAAGAGGGAGGGAGTAAGGAGGGGAGGGAGGAGGAAGAGGAAGGGAAAGGAAGAGAAGGGGAGGGGAAGGGAGGGAAGAGAATGGAAGGAAAGGGGAAAGGAAGAGAGGGGAAAGGAGAAGGGGAGGGAAGGAGAGGGAAGAGAAGGGAAGGGAAAGGAAAGAGGTTAGTTCTTTCACTTTTCATCTACAGAATTCTGAGCATCACATTCTCATACTTCTACCCATCAACACCATTTGATAAAATTTAGGTGGCTAAATAAATATGACTAAGTGAAAGATCAACACCCAATTTTGTGAAAGACTTTCATGAATATATCGAATTATTTAGAAAACATTAGTGTCAGGGTCAGAAAACTGATAGCTCAACCTTTCCTGTGTGGTTGCTGAGACAATGGTGGTGTGTCCAAGTTGTGTGTCCTAATGGTGAGCAGGTTTGGATATGGAAGCTGAGCCCCTCTGTCTATTATTTTCAACTCTAAATACATGATTAGGAGATACATTTTACTGTAGAAAAGTCTGCCTTAATTATCTGTAGCTTGTTTTCCATCTGTTTCATCTCATTGTCCTCTTAGATCCTGGTCCCTCTCAGGGGTTGGTAGAAGGGTGTTAAGACTGAATTTACTGTGAGATTAAAAGATGATTTTGTGAACTCCAAGTCTCATCTAATAATCTATTTGTCTTTCTTTCAGTGAAAAAGGCGATTGAACTGAAGTCCAGGGGAGTCAAGATGCTACCGAGCAAGGACAGCAGCCACAAAAACTCTGTCTGTGAGTCACTATCTTTCTATTAAGGATGGATGCACCAATTAGAGGGGAAAACAGGAGTGGATTAAATGGTCCCTAACTTCCTTCTCTGAGACACCGCTTCTAATTCAACTGTTTCTCTATTCTGCTTTGAAGGATTTTCTTAGGAGAAAGAGTACTCCTGATCTTCTGACATGTTATCCTATTCCTGAAACATAGCTCAAATCAGTCTTCTATCTTCCCTGTAAAAGACTAGACTTTGAAGATTTCTTTCTTAAAACCCCATTACTCACAGAGACATCGGGAGGACTCTCTTCTCTCTGTATAGTTACTCTACCCCTCACCCCTGCAACAAACACTAGATGTGTCTTTGGAAAAGAGGAGTTGGGTCTTTGAGTCTTCTTGTTCAATGTCCCTAATCATCTATTGTAGTAGGAGACTCTTGTTTGTTTCCGGCTGCTCAGCTCCAAAATAACCACACAGAAATTGTATTAATTAAATCACTGCTTGGCCCACTAGGTCTAGCTTTTTATTGGCAAACTCTTACATCTTAATTTAACCCATTTCTAGTAATCTGTGTATCGCCACATGGTTGTAGCTTACTGGGTAAAGTTCCATCTGGCTCTGGCAGGGCTACATGGCTTCTCTCTGACTTCTTCTTTCTCCCAGCATTCAGTATAGTTTTCCTCACCTAACTCTATTCTACCCTATCATAGGCTCAAGACAGTTTCTTTATTAACCAATCAATGGTATTCACAGCATACAGAGAGAAATCCCACATCACCTCCCCTTTTCTGTTTAAATAAAAAGGAAGGTTTTAACTTTAACATAGTAAAATTACATATAACAAAACAGTTATCAAGCAAGAATTGCAGTTACAATATTTATATCTACTATATCTTTTATCATAACTAAGGAAAACTATATTATTACTATTTATTCTTCAACTCCATCAAAGACTCCAGAAGGATATAATATTACCTAAGTAAAGAGGAAATATATTGTAAGCAACTTCCAAAATTCTGGAATTGATAGAGACATCTCGCTGCCTGGACAGTCACCCAAAGTTCTTCTGTATCGTTGGGGCATCCATCTTCAGCCTACATGCCCATGATATCCAGCAGACTTTTCTACAAAGTGGGAAATTTCAAAGACAGTTCCACCTACATTGACATATTGTCAGTTGCGTTTTTCTGTGTCCTGCAGAATGTCTTGCAGACTCTTTCATGAAGCAGGAACCCTGAAGGACTGTCTCACCTTCTTTAGGTAGCTTCAGCAGTCATTTCTCTGTGGGTTCTGCATGTCCAGTTCATACAGCATACCATCAAGCAATACAGGCAAGAGCAGTTTCTTGACCAAATGGCTAACAAACTTCATAAGGAGTCTCTTCAATGCTCATCTTCCTCTTGAAGTGATTGGTGCTGCCAGAAGCAGATGTGTCTCACTGTCATGAAAAGTCCTAAGTTCTTAAAACATTTTAAATGCCATATTCTGAAGGTCTCTGAAAGATCTGAAGAATACCTATCTAGCTAAAATATCTCTATATATCTTGAAAATCTAACTAATATGACTATAAGCTTGATTATTATAGATGATTATCTATTAACCTGTATTTCTTAATTATACATTACATTTTCAAATGAGCTACACAAACACAACACCTTAATCAAGAGCAGAAATACATATACAGCATAGCAAAATGGACCTTAAATTTATATCAATAAACCAAGATCCATACCAATGCAAATCTCTATAGCATATCCCCCTTTAAATGTAGACAAACATTTATAAACAATCATTTAGGGAATTTGGGCATAGTTCTCTCCAGTTTCCAGCTTTTTGTTGGATGAAGTATTTTGGGGGTGTTCACACCAACCTTTCAGAGGATCTTGGTCCATCTAAACATATTAATCTGGAAGCAACCCACAGGTTCTCATCTTCTGTGGAAACAAAAGAAGAACCTCTTTTCCAAAGCAACATATCCTTAGACTCAAATGTTGAAATCAAGAAACCATTAAAACATATGTGTTGGTTTAGCTTAGCAGCCCCCAGAATTAAATATCTCTCTGCAATCAAAAAATTCAAAGAAAACACAATAATATACATAATCCAGTCTCTCTGTGTATATTCTATCTTTATGTGGATTTTTTTTATTTCTATTACTTTTTCTACAAGTTTACTCTGTCTCTGTAAAGACTTTGTTTTATTTTTTAAAAACCATTTACTTCTTTTTATAACTCTCTATACTCTTTTTCTTCTCTTTCCCAAATCTATGTATGTTTATTCAACAATGTGACCCATTTAGAGGTCTTTTTTATTTGAATCTGTCTTTATTATGTAATTATTTTCTGACCAGAAGTGTCTCCCCCACTTTCTTTTTGCTAAGCGAGTGTGGCTAGGGCCAACAAAGTCCTGCCTGTTGGCTCCACCCAGTCCAACATGGAGGAAGCATGTTTACTGCCTCTGAAACTACCCAGTAAAAGCTATCCTCACCACCTCAACTCTGGGAAGCACCATGCAGCATATAAACCCTTTTTTATCTGAGTAAAAGCTAAATCTGCCATGCAGCACACTGCACAGCCTGGAAATATCTCTGTGTATGGCAGCAGGAATCTGCAATGCTTACTGCCTCTAAATGCCTAGCAGACTTGATCCTGCTGCCTGCCCAGCCATGGGCATGGTCTCAGCCTTTTTCCTCCTCACCCCGAGTGGGCACACAAGTACCTGGGCCTGCAAATGCCATTCAAGTGCTTGGCCTTTTGAAAGAGCCAGAGCACTTTGTGCTGCTGTTTTGAAACCATGTGGGTTTGTTGTGTTGTTGTTGCTACCACTGAATCAGGAAGACCTCTCTTAAAGGAGCTGCAGCATGGAGAAAGGAGAAAAAAAAATGTGGCTAAACTTTGTTTTTAAGTGTCTATAATTCCTTTCCAAGCCCTCTCAGGTTTTATGTGGATTTAGCTAGCACACGTTGGGCACCAATTTGCAGTAGGAGCCTCTTGTTTGTTTCCAGCTGCGAAATAACGACACAGAAACTATATTATTTAAATCACTGCTTGGCTCTAACTTCTTATTGGCAAACTCTTACATCTTAATTTAACCCATTTCTAGTAATCTGTGTATCACCACGTGGCTGTAGCTTACCGGGTAAAGTTCTGTCTGGCTCCAGCAGGGCTACATGGCTTCTCTCTGACTCTGCCTTCTTTCTCCCAGCATTCAGTATGGTTTTCCCCACCTAGCTCTATTCTACCCTATCACAGGCTCAAGACAGTTTCTTTATTAACCAATCAATGGTATTCACAGCATCGAGAGGGGAATCCCACATCAATCTATTTCCTGCAGAACAGAACATTTGGGCAACATGTCTGTCCTTCCTAAGAGAAACACAGTATGGTAGAGTACATGTCCCTTCCTGTTTGGATGTACCCAGCAGCATTGTGCTTTCTCAATAGCTGTGGAGTGGATGAAATGTCCACTCACTCAATGATGGCATCTACCTGATCTATAAAGACTCATCCTTCACAGCTGGTCTGACTGGTCAACGTTCCCTGGTTGTATACCCAGGGCTGAGTTCTCATCTAGATGGTCACATACATCTTACAGAATTTCTTTGTGGATTTCCTTGCCACTGATTATGGCATCAGGCTCTATTGCAATGCTGAGTATCCACACATGATGTTAGCCTGGGGTCACCATCTTCAGCCATCTCCCAGACTTCTGCTGACATTGTCCCCATTCTGTGCCTGTTGGGTATCCCATATCTGAGTGCTTGCAGGGGGTGCTATGCAAAATTAATACCCTATGAATGTTTTTGTTACTTTTTCTTGATAGTCATAACCTATGTCTTTATATGAAATTGGTGGGGAAGATACATTTTTAAATGGTGGGAAATGATTGGATGATTGAAGTGTGAAGAAAGGGATTTTGTTTGCCAATGTAAAGTTTTGCTACTTTCAGCTGCATCCTTACAGGTAGAAAAGAAAGTGTTGGTAATAATTTTGCAAAATCAGTTTTAGGATTGAAATTCTTGAAGTGGTGATCTACAGTTTGACAGAACCACCTGTCAGGCAATATGCTTGTATTAAGTCAGCATTGGATCAGAGGCTCCATCCACTGGGCACATGTTCTTTTGCTTGGATGGCATTGGCATAGCTTATTCATGCAAGACTCTCCCTCCTGTCCCTATTGATACAGGAAGTAACAGACCATTTCCTTTTGAGAATTAGAAAGTCTTCTTTCCCCTGTCCAGGCAGTTCTAAACTCTGTGCCTTGCTTGAGGATTCATCAGTAAGGAAAAGGAAGAACTGAAGAAACCGGGCACCTTTCAGGATCAGTGTGTGAGGAAGACGTGTGTCCCTAAAGGGACAGTTGAGGACAGTGAAGTATTTTTCAGAGGAAACTGGAGGGGCAGACTCTGGCGATATAAACACTTGCTATGATCAGGTCCAAGATTCACCATCAATAATGCTGAGTCAGTCATCATTGATGCATCGTTATCTGGAAGATAATCTAGAATACTCTAAGTGGTCTTTTCCCTTCTATGTCATGCAGAGGGCACTGAGCAGCTAGTTACTCCCAGTGGAGCTTTGTCTAAGAAAGCGGAGTCTTAAATGCATTAAATCATCCCAGGGCTTAACAGCAGGGGACCTCACTCTCTAGATGCCAGAAAAGAAGCAGACACTGGTTTCACTTGTACCTGTGTTCTGATGGCTGGAGGCGGGCCTGTTAGGACAAGCTCTGAGCCTGCTGTGAGCCCAGTAGGATGGCCGTTTTCCCTTTGTGCTCTGTGAATTCCTTACCATCTTTATAAGGGCAAGTTATGAGAAAGCAGTTTACGCTCTTCCCACTTACCGTGGCAGCCAGCCTCATAGGGATTTCCGCTGGACTAAATACTTCATGCAGATAGATGCCGGTGCCCTTTGCATGAGCCTTATTCTTTCTAATGTGCTTCACTCAGGTTCAGGCTAAGGTCTCAGTCCTACCTGAGGGCTTGGGGGCCATAGCCCCTTATGACTGCATAGGACATTCAAGCCAATGTGACCCCCTGGCGCAGGTACTCTAAAGGCTTCCCCAAATTAGGGTTTGATGATGTCTGACAAAATATGTTCTAAAAGCCCCTAACAGAAGGCCGGCATGGAGTGGGAGCTGTGAGTACCACCCTGGGTCCTCCCTCTGCATGTCTCAGCCCTCATCGGGCCTCTTCTTTTTCTTGAGAGTTCCCATAGGGGAAAGATGTGACAGTGGTCACTATGTCAATGCCCTTGCACAAGCAAGTCCAGTAAGACGTGTACTCATCTGATACCTGTAGGAACAGACCACAGCAGCTGAAGCTTTAAAGGGGAAACTGGGACTGAGGTCATGCACGCACTTGCGTGAATCTCTGTGTGTGTGTGTGTGTGTGTGTGTGTGTGTGTGTACTGCATATTGTGGCAGTTCTTCTGGCAAGTGTTGAGATTACAAGTGTACAGCACCAGACCCCGCCATTGTTTGCAGAGGGCAGTAGTGGGTACAGTCTCTCCTCCACCTTTTCTGGGCTTTCTCCAGGGCCAAAGTCCACCCTAGATGTTTTCTCTGGGAAGATGGAGAGGTAAATGCCTTTCCTGCTCATTCAGAAAAACAGTCACAGGGCAGGAGGAACACAGGTGTCTATTGTTGGAAACAATTTCCCCATGCAAAGTTAATGACAAATGACTTTACAAATTCAATGTAGATTTACACAGAGAAATCGACAGCGCACTCTTGCTGGCTATTGAATGTTGTGGTCTTGAAATTGTTTATGCCAAGCAGGAGAAGAGAGTGGGTTTGAGAGCCTTGGCTATTCTAAAGCTGCCTCTAAACACAAGGTGAACTTAGCAACAGCATGCATTACTGTATAGATCTTGCATACCCACCAAACATATTGAAATAAATATCCCCAAGTGCTACGACCTTCTCTTTTTAGTTTATTTCTTTGTCCCCTTTCAGTATAAGCAATAGTTTTATTGTTTTGTAATCAATATTACCTACCTCGAAAAACACACTTGTCGTTTATTCAAGTTCATTCCAACTTAGCATACGGACTGTTATTGAGAGGCAAGAGTTGATTGTTTCTTGTGTTTATGATGGCACTACACTGGCTGCTAGCTTTTCCACTGATTTATGTAGAAGGAGTAATGATACAATCTACATCTTTACTTTTAGAGCACCTGCTTCAGAGTGGGGCCTCCTTCAGCACACAGGGACATGTGTGGCAGAAGTTCATGTAGTATGGAGGCGAGTGGGCCACATTCCCGGCTGCGCCAATCTGTAGTAAGAGGCGCGCGGGCTGCGTCCTGCCACCTGGCTCCTGGCTGCCAGGCTAGCTTAACCCCCAACATGATTACACAGAAACTGTATTCATTTAATTACTGCCTGGCCCATTAGCTCTAGCCTCTTATTGGCTAACTCTCACATCTTGATTCAACCCATTTCTAATAATCTGTATGTCATCACGAGGTCACGGCTTACCGGGAAAGATTCCTAACCAGCGTTCATCCCTGGCAGGAGAAACATGGCGTCTGCCACACTGCCTTCTTCCCAGCATTCCGTTCTCTTTTCCCCACCTATCTAAGTCCTGCCCTATCAAAAGGCCAAGGCAGTCTCTTTATTCAACCAATGAAAGCAACACACAAACAGAAAGACCTCCTACACCAAGTTCAGAATGTTTGTATGATATTCTTGAAACATCGTGACTGGCCAAACCATTTTCTGAAACAGAGTATTTGGAAAAATGTCTCCTTTTACCCTGGGCCATGGTGTACTGAATCTTCCAGCCTGGTCACTCTCATTTTCCTAGTTTTTCTTCCTGTAAGCTTAGAGTAAATATAGGAAACAATTAACAAGACTGGTGGCCATTGTCATAGATTATGAACTATGCTCATGATATATAGGCATTCTATCTTCAGTCAGTTCCTGTTTCCCAGGCACACTATGACTCAGGGGCCCAAATCCCCAGTAATTGGTTTTACCACGGAGATCTTCTGGCCTGGGTCTTCTCTTTCTAAATGGATCTGCAGATGCTAGGAAGGAGGAAGGGAAGAAACTGTGAGTTCTCATTAATCGAGCACTTCCAGGAGATTAGGAAGAGAAGCAAGCTCACCATTTTTACCAGTTTAGAATATTATTTTCCTGTGACCTGCTTTGAGATAAACTCACCATTCTGGTGTCTTGATTCCAGCCTCTTGTATCTACCCATCTGCCTAGAGCAGAGACCCCCTCCCCTACCTTTCTCTCAGGAAGTGTATAAGCCACAGATAAAAGTGGCTATACTCTTGTCCTGACACTTCCTCTGGAATCCATCTCCAGGTAGCATCTTCAGTCTGTAATTGCTCAGGTAACGAGAATTGTGGTTGCTTTGTCCTCCCTCGAAGAATTTTCCAATTAGCATGTCTTGCTTTGCCCATCTACAGAAATCATACTGTGTTTTATATAAAAATGTCATCAAAGATACCATGCTTGTGCTTAAGTGTGCGAGGGCCCCCTCTCATCATCAGGGCTCATTTCCAGGACATAGATCCTCTAGGATTTATTTGATTGATAGCACACACGTGTGTGATCTCTCTCCTTGCTTAATAGAAACTCTGCCCGCAGTTGCAAGATCCAGGCTCCTCCTACGGAGCCAGCCAGATGAGCTTTAAGGCGGGTATTGAAAGAAGGAAAAATAATAGTTCCATTAACCTCTAACAGCCATCCAAAGGTTTAATGATAAAAAGAGGGATAATTGCCCCAATCTGCTTTCTTCCATCGCATGTAATTCCAGGGTGCATTTCGGTCATTACAGATCTTCGCTTTCCTCAGAAGTCTCCATCCTCATATCGCATGAAAGTACTAGATTTAATGTCGTGCTTTATAAATCAGGTTAGTAAATTATGCAGCAACTGAATAGGCTTTTGTCGCCGCGGGAGCTGAAATATCTTCGTAAATACCCAGAAAAACCTTGCTGCGAAAAGCTGATGTCTAGATACATCTGGGGAAGGAAAAGCCGAATGAGAAATTGTCTGCAAAGTGAGGTAGTCCATCACATTCCAGAGGACACTCACATACATGTCATTCCCAAGGCAACCAATAACATAAGCTCTGTTACGATATAAAAAATAGGACTCAGTTGGGTTCTAGCTGGCAAAACTTTTTGAGTATCCCCCCCCCAAAAAAAAAACAAGTCCAAAGCCTAACTGGTTAACTAAAGGGAAGAATTCATTTAGCAAAATGACCAGCGGCTGCGTCCTGTTATTCTTATAACAGAAGACAGAAGAGTAGAGAAGGAGCCATCGCTGGCTTGAAGGACTGCTGTGTAGCTTAGCAACCCATGGCCGATTCCGGGGCTCAGCATGTCACATACATTTTCATCAAATTGTGTAAAATAAAATAAGCTAACCTTTTTATCGTGGGAACTTTGGCAGAGTTCCGTCTTCGGGTGCCTGTAGAGTGGGGATAATGCTACTGTCTGTCCAAGGAGGGAGCCCGTGTGGTTACAGGTAAATGATTTATGTGACTACACCATTGGGAGCTCAGGCAGAGGGGTCTAACGGCTAAATTGATCAATCACCAAAGCTCTTCCCTCAATTACACTCTCTGCCTGTCAACTGGAGACACAAAATAAGTCAGCAAGATCAATTAATGAGACTGGCTTTTAAAGCAGATAAGACAGTGGATTTCAGAATCAAGAAATACTACATGGGTAGAAGGGGATTAAGAAGAGAGGCCAATCCCACAGGCCAGGCCATTTTATTGAGAACATGCTCTAAAGGTTTAGAGAGAACACTGGAAATAGTGCAAAGGCATCTCATTCATTAGTGTCTTCATGGAATTACAGAATTATACAACCAAACTAGTTTCTCGTTCCTGGGGAGGAAGGAGTCAGATAGTCTATAATTGATAACTCTGAATTCAGTCTATGAAAAGTTTTGAAGTAAATATTCCAAGTTTTTACTAACAGGTGAGCATGTTCATTATTTACAGCCAATTTTAAGGAAATTCGTGGATGCTCTGTGATATGTATGGCACATGGAAGGAGGGGCTCAGGGATGGGGCTGATATAAGCTAAGGAACAGACAATGTATCTGCCTTTCTCAACTTTTTCAGAAAACCTTATGCCCAAGATCAGCCAGGACCCCCATGAAATGAACAGACTTACCTCCACACCATCAACCTGCTCTCAAGTCTGCCTCCTTTCCTGTGCCTCCAACACGATGACATGTTTGTATTTTCAAAACCCATTAAATAACCGCTAGATCATTTTTATTTTTGGATTTGAAATCATTATGAATTCACAATACGTGGTATGAAATTGTTAGAAGCTGATTCTGTACCTGTTGTTTTGTAAGGTGTTCTCAATGGATGACATTTACACACTGCTAAAGATGGAACAGTTAGGAGACAGACATGGAATAGTGCCAAGATTGTAATATCCAGTGGAATCCAGTAATGGCTTGCATGCCTCTGTGGAGTATGTGTGTGTGTGTGTGTGTGTGTGTGTGTGTGTGTGTGTGTGTGTGTGTGTGTGTGTGTGTGCATGTGCACTTGCACATATGTGTGTATACTTCCAATGCCTCCCTTGTAAGTTCTTCCTCATAGGTAACCTCCCTAGGTGACTACTGCTAATTTTGTCATGATAGCTATGTACAGCCCTAGACTATCATGTACATGAAACCACAGAGCATGCAATCTTCTGGATAGACCTTGCCACTTAGCACAGTTTCCCCAAGTTCCACCCTAGTCATTTCAGCTTGACTTTTGGCTTTATAGCTTGCCATAGTCAGATAAAGGCCAGGTGAATTACTCATTAACCCTTTGAAAGCTAGTGGCTTTTGGTCCAGTATAAGTTACTATGTGTAAGGATGCTGCTAACATTTGTGAGCAGGTTTTTGCACAAGTGTGGGCGTTCTCTTTTTTTGGATAGATGCCCAGACATAGAATTACTTCTGTGCTCTGTGATAATCACACATTTAGGTTTGCAGCAAACTAACTTCCACAGTGGCTGACCCACTTTATACCCTCCTCAGCAACAGATGTGCAATCCATCCTCACCCATGTTGGTATAATTACATTTATTTTTCGGCCTCATCCATTTGGTAGGTGGGGACTAATGTCTCATTACAGTGATAACTTAATTTGTATTTCTTTAATGACTAATGATATACAAGGTTCATTCATCTACAAATTGTCCGTGCATATAGTTTTACCAGAGACAATTTCAGATTGTTTTGTCTTGTTGATTTTTTGCCACCCTTTCTATAGTGTAGATACTAGTCCTTTATGGGACATATGGAGTACAAACATGTTCTCCATGGCTGCATGTTACCTTTTCATCTTTTCAAGGGTTCTTTGAAAGAACTAATGTCTTGATCTAATAGATTTCAAGGAAAAACATAAATTTGGTTTCTCTTGGGAGCAAAAAGACTTAACAAATTTGGGTATTATGACCATGGATCAAGAAGAATCACATGCTCCATATGCCCTAAGCAGTAACATAGCCAGAGCCGCCAAAAGTCAGTGAACTGTTGGGCGCCGGGGTGTTTCAGCTTGTTGACCTAATATTGTAGATCACCAAATACAGCAACTTGCTCATTACCCTCGTTCATAGATCCATTTCCACAGGAGCTCAGAAGAGTTATATTTATGTAGAAATGAGAGAATTTATATCATGAAATGTGGGTACAAATGATAAAGAGTTGAGCAAATATATTTTAGATCTCTACTTATTGCAATATTTTTGATTTTTAATGTTTTATATGTTCCTATAATTTGGGGTTAGTTAACAATTGTTTTTTTCTTTATTGTCTTCTGAAAACATTGGAATAGTCAAAGATATACAATGATGTCTTTAAGTTTTCAGAAGGGGACCCTTACTAATTAGCACATTAATTGAATTAAATAAGATCATTTAATTCCAACAATTGATTGTTACTCCTTAAAATATTTGTTCAGTCATATCCCTTAAGTTCAAAGAATTGGTATTTTCATATAGAGAAAGCAGACAGAGGGAAATGTCAGTGACAGAAGAAGCAAGCCTTGCTGGAAGATGTGGGGAAGCCTGTGGGCTGAGAGGAGAGAGGCAGGAGAGATCCAAAGGCTGGAGAGCAATGATTGTCTTTGTAGAGTCAATATGCCATGTTAGCAAGCATCTCTCTACAGGCAGCATCGGAATTCTGCACGTTCAACGTGCCTGTTTAAATCATCCATTAGAGAGTTTGCCCTTCAGTTCATAGCACATATAAAATGACATACACCAGCCAGCATTCAAATGCTCTGCTTGTAATTTCTATCTGGGAAGAGCACAACTTCAGCAAAAATTCAGTTTAAGGAACACGCAAGAATTTTGAGTACTCAAGTTTCACCAAAAGATGCTGGGTTTCTATTTTGATATGAACATAGAGGGCACTCTGAGTTTGTGTATTTCTCATATTGGGAGACATAGCCACATTTATGAATGGTAATTTTGAGAAGGACTGATTTGTATATGATTCTTAAAATAATTGACGATAGTAGAAAAATGTCCTATGCAGTCTAGAGAGTATCTCCTATGAAAATACTACTGGTGATATTAGAAACATTATCTTTTTTATGATATTAGAAACCATCAATTGTACACAAACTTGATGGTTCTATAACCTAATCCAGGGCAGGTTTACTGTCAGTGTTGATTCTGATCAACTATCCTCTTACTTAGGTCTAGAAAACACCTAAAGCTTATCTATAACATTGCTTTAATTATATTAGTTTTTAGTATTATGCATATGTTTGTAATACATGTTGACTGCTCCCAGCCCCTGTCTCCCTACCACCCTTAGGATCTCCACTCCTCACACACAAATATCTCATATTCATATCTATTTGTTCTGTTTTGTGCCCCACTAAGATTAAACAGAGCCCTCTGTATGTGATGTTGGGCTTGGAGCCATTTGTGGGAGCCTGGTAGGTTCAGCAGAGTGTGCACAAATAAATCTAGGGGTCCCTCTCTTCCAGAACCCATCATTAGCCAATAGTTCAGAGGTTAAGAGTAGGATCCTGTAAACGGGCCCTTCTTTGATTGATCGTTGGCAGGGTTAGTCGTATGTGTACCCAGTACAGGTAACTGCAGTTGTTATGAGACTCTGAGTTCAATGGTTGTATTGAGTCTAGACAATGGCATTTCGTGTCTCCTCATTGTTATCTTCTGGCTTCTATATACATCAAACACTCCTGAAATTATCCCTGAAACTTTGAAGGGTTGCCACACATGTCTTGATTAGGACTGAGCCCCCGGAAGTTGCTGATTCTCTCCTCTTTATTTCAGGCTGCCATAAGTCTCCACACTCACCGCTCTTCATTTCAAGGGGGCAAGGGGAGGTATTCGGATTAATATTTTGTTTGCTCTAGTTCTGTACCCCATCCCATCTGCCTTGCTGTGGGACAGTTAAGCCTGGCCTCGCTGTGGTCCATTGTTTCTCCTCCCTTCACTCGACACATGACTCCCTCTACCCTCTCCTTGCGTGGTCCTTGGACAGCATGATAGCTTCCTCTAGTACTATCAGGCTCCAAAATCACAACCTCCCTTCATCTGCTAGAGAGCAAATGAGCAAACATTCCAGGGTCCTCTTCTATATGCCTGATAAACTAATCACCATGAAATGGACTTGTATTTCTCATGATAGTCTGCATTAATATTCAATGTATAAAGGGAGTTAGCTGTAGTGTACTTTATTAAAATGAAGCTCAGGATGCAGGAAAATGAGTTATTATTTTTATTTTCTGTTGCTCAGCATCTCTTATGCAAAGTTAAGTGTTTAAAAATTCTACCTTAGACCACTGAGGGTTTTATTGGCATATGTTAGTTATGCATAATAATAGGGTTTGTTGTGACATTCTCATGTATTTCTACACTGTATTTGGATCATGTTCACCCTGACCCTCTCCTATCTTCCTCTCATTTCCAGAGTCCTCTGCTCTCCTCAGCCAGTGCCCTGCCTCCTTGTGTGGGTCAGATCTGGGTTTTGTTTGCTGACCATGGGTTTAATTAGCGTTACTTACAAGCACATGTCTCAGGCTTTTCTTTTACAGGCACATGGACAACTCACCAGGGCTTATACCACGGAAGAGAGGAAAATGTGTTTCTCCTTAGCAACTGCTTCTGCTTGTAACAAGATCTCTATCTGCTCATGTTTCAGTGTTTCCAAAGACGTGTGGTGTCTGTGACTGAAGTCACCCTGGCTTCCTTGTTGTTGCTGTTCTGTCCATTTTGCTAGTTAATTAAGAAAATATTTTGAGCATCCTCAAGCTCACTGTCACACCACTGTGAAAAAGGAGAGTTTCACTGTGTGCCTCTCAGGTAGACAGGCAGTTGAAACATAAGTCTATAGTATATACTGGGATGTGTTCTTGCTGCTAGATGTCTCATGAGTTTAAGCAAATGAGTCACATTGTGTGACAATAATATCGTGGCATGCAGTCTTTGTATCCTCAAATCCCAGCTTTTGTCTTAACATCTTTCTTTCAGCCAAACCCTGGCTAACAAAAGTCTGAAAATCTTGGAAGTTTTGTCTTTTTTGGAATGTTCCAAAGTTGGAAGCATGTTGCCCATAGCTTTTCCAAATCAATACCTTTTACTTAGAAGTGTGTGTTAAGTTCCTTCCATACCTATGTGGTTTCCATTGCTAAATCATTGCCTTTGGTTCAGATGTCCCTGAACCCATTGTTCATCTCACTATTCGCTAATGAACACCTTGGTTGCTTTTAGCTACCGTTAATTACTTACCACTTTTGGTTTGTGAGAAATTCTGAAGCTCCCTTCAGCAATGGCCCTGCTCTTGCCTCCTAGAGTCCCTGAGCATCTGCTGCTATCAGTCTTCTGGGTTTGGTCCATTGGGAGGGACACGTGGGCGCTCAACGTTGTGGTTTCAAATTGAATTTCCACTTGTGACATGAGGTTTGGGAAACATTTTGTATATTTATATCCCATCTGCCTGTCATCTTCAGTGAAATACATGTCTAGATTTTTCCCTGGTTTTAATTGTTACTTTTTAATTGGGATCTAAGAGATTTCTGTCAGAGGGTTGTTTGTTTGTTTGGAAATTTTTTACTCCCTGAAGTCCAGGCTGCCCTGGGACTCATAGTGTATCTCAGACGCCTCGGATTCTCTCTTCCACAGCACCAGTGTAGTTCGCAGCAGAGAAAATCATTTTAATAAATTCTAACATATTTCCTCTGAGGTTTTCTAGATTCATAGCTTTGCATTTTACGCTCAGACATGTGAATATTTGAAGTTACTTCTTGGGAGGCATGTAAGGTCCATGCCTAGGGCTTCCTTTGTTGTGGATGACTCTTGAGCTATCCCTTCACCATCCACTAAAGCAGCCAGCTTTGCCCCTCTGAGTCACCTTTGCTCCTGGGTCACTGCTCAGTAGACTGTACTGGAACTTGTGTCTTGACTCCCTTGGCCAGTTGATCTGTGAATCCTTTTTTCTGCACCAGTGCCAGGCTGACAAGATTGCTGAGACATTAGAGTGATCTCCATCTTTCCTGAGCTGTCAGTCATGCTAAAATTGAATGAGGAACATTTGGAATGTATGAAAAATTCTTGGAGGCAGAAGTTCAGCCTCGAAAGATTCTGTAGGGAGGCACTACATTACTATTCATGAGAAAACATGAAATTCATGGTTCCCCTAAATGGCTGTTTTGTTTTGGTTTGGTTTCCCCAGTACTTAACTGTAAAAATAACAATTACAGCTCTATAGAGCAATGGTTCTCAAGCTGAGTCGCAACCTCTTTGGGGGATTGAATGACCCTTTCACAGGGGTCACCTAAGACCATTGGAAAGCACAGATATTTACATCATGATTCATAACAGCAGCAAAGTTATAGTTATAAAGTAGCAACGAAAATAATTTTGTGATTGGGGGTCTCCACAACACGAGGAACCATATTAAAGGGTCACAGTGATAGGAAGGCTGAGAACAACTGATGAAGAGAAACATAGTACTCCCAGGTGCATCTTCACACATACCTTAGATATCAGGACTTCTGAGTTGCCCGCTTGCTCCCTGAAGCTCAGGAACACAAGGCGCTCCCTGAAATTTACATTGCTGATCTAGTATCTAAAACCTAAATGCCACCATGCCTCCTGGCACGTGCCTGCCATCCCAGCCATTTGGAAGGTTGAGGCAGGACGATTACACATTCCAAGATATAGAATGAGCTTCAGAGTGAATTTGAGGTGCTCCTAGGGAACCCATCCTCCAAAAAAATGTGAAAGAGAGTTGAAGATAACAGCATTCTACCTAGCATGTGCCAAGTCTTACAGTCAACGTTAGTGCTGCAAAAAAGTAAATTAATAGCTAATTAATTAAATACAGTGCTGGGGCAGGCTTATAGCTCAGATGTAGAGAGAATGAAGCCCTTTATTCAAGCCACAAGCTGAAAAATAAATAAATGAATGAAATGAAAAGCCATTTGAAATAAAAAGGAACAGTAAATAGTAAGTTCTATATGAAAGAATATCTTATTACTTCTTCATAAATATCATTCCATGCAGTGTTCTGTGGGCATTTGTGAGTTAACACACATGAAGAGCGGCTCACAACTCTCTTGTTCCGTTCCAAGATAAAATAGACAGTATTTGTGCGTTTCGATAGAATTATACTATTGTATTCATTTACTTTTCACAAGACAACTATTTACTGCATCTTTGTCATGTAGGTGCTCCTGGGTAATTTTCATTGTATCTAAAGAGAAGATAGAACCATTACTGTGCAGCAGAGAAATGATCAAAGTTCAGTAGCTGTTGTATGCAGAACATATTTATATAAACACATTCATGGGAGAGAAAAAATCACTGAGTGTATTGGGCGTTTTCACTTTGCAAAGGGGATACCGGTAGGTTGATTCTCAACCTTCAAGGAAGCAGAAAGGCTCAGGTAAACATGGTAAAAAGTGACAAGCAAAGGCCTTGGATGTCACAGAGCTGTGGGACTCCTAGTACCCCATGGAGATGAGCTGACTTTGTCTCTATAGTGGGGGGTAAGAATCTCCTCCCATACTGGAGCAAAGTTTTAAATGTTTTCACGAGCTAGGCTTTGCCACAACTCAAGGCTCATGGTCTTGAAGGTGGTTGAGATTTTCCTGAGTCAGTGACCATTAGCTAGAGTGGGAGACAGAGCTGCAGCCCCAGCATGTGGCTGGTAGCTAAGGAGCAAAACCATCATTCAGTCTTCCAAGAGATGGACATCTAAGACTACAGAGAGAAACAAAATTTAGTCAGAGGTTAAAGGCTTAGACTCACACTTAAAAAGGTCACAAATTCTCTCATGTTGCAAAGAGCTGTTACCTCAAAAGTTGTTTTGGGGTTTTTTTTTTTGGTTTTTTTGCAAGTGGAAAATATGTTTAATACCAGCTCTGGGAAGATATAGGCAAGCAGATCTCTGAATCAGAGGTCAACATAAGAAGTTCCAAGTCAATCAGGGCTACACGGTAAAACCCAGACATTAAAAAAACAAAAGAAAAAGATTTTTGTTTTCTCAGAGAACATCCCAGGAACAACAGAGTTGGCAAGTGTAGAGAAAACCTTCTAGCCCTTTCTCTTCTGTTATGTCTGTCCGTTCATAATTCCCTTTCAAAGTTCGCTCCTATCATGCATTAGCCGTGGTGGTGGATGTGCTGTTAGTCATGTTTGCCTTGCTCACCCCCATTCCGTAGAGCAGCAAGATTTCCATCACTCAGCTGTGGGTGACCAATATATTTTAGCATCAAAGTGGGAACTCTTTTCCTTTTCCTGCTATACAGAAATCACATGAAAAGCACTGATGTGTGTAGTATACACTCTCACGTGGTCCATCAGCCCTATGAGGAAGCCCAAGAAGAAACAGTTATTCAACCCCTTGGATTCTTAGTTAGAAAAAAAATGTATTAAATGTAAACAGGACAGGGCCCATGGTGAGGTTAGTGGGGCGGGGGAATGGCCGGGAGGATGGGGAGTCACTCACCAGATGACAGGCTCCCTTAGCTCTGTCTGCAAGAGAGTGTTGTACTCTTCACAATACCGGGCCACTCTCCTTTGCAGTGCCACTTCATCAATTTTTTAAAGAAGCAGTAAAGGTCGGAATGATTTTCTTTCAACTGCTCTATTTTTTTTCTGTCTTAATTCAAAACAGTCAATGTTGTGCTTCTGGGGTGGAATGTTCATAATCCCAAGGCTGGAAGCCGTTCTCAGATGGCTTGGTGGCCTCTGGACTCTACAAACGTGCAAGTCTGCTTAGCGACGTGGGTCCTTCACTGGGGTTTCGCTGTGGCTTCTGAAGGGCACATTAGTGACAGCTCCTTCTGCACTAGGACGCCAATACACTGTCATTACCCAGGAAGCCATCATTATAATGAATAGACCAGTCTCATTTTACAGAAAGGAGCCCAAGCTGAACTCCAAATGGCAATTTGATGATGTGTGGTGAAGATTCAAAGGATTTCTTCAGCGAAAAAGACAATTAGACCGCAGTGTCATTAAAGCCAGCATTCTGGCTGCAGTTGGCCCCAGGCTGCTTTACTTTATAGTCACTATTTTGACATAAAACAAGAGAATGGCTTTAGTTTGCAACCTAGAATCAGATTTTGTCAATCAGCTTAAATGTGGCTCCTGCAATGACATCAAGATAATCACTCCTAAGATTACTCACGAGGTTCATGTAGGAACCCAGAAAATTGATAGCTAGAGAAGAGAATTCTGGTTTCAGTTTTAGAATTATATGACTGCTTCTGGATGAGGCTCAGCTGAGTCTCAAAATGTTGGTTCCAGAATGAATTTGCTCCTCGGACTTGGCTCCAGAAGTTGTTAACTGATAAATTCTCATGTGTTCTGCCGCATTGGTACAATGTAGGCAGCGGAACTGTATTGATGTCTGCCCATAGGGGAGGGGCATAGGTGTTTTGATGAAAATGTTGATGCTGGGATACAACCTGCAGCATTCGGAAGCAGACAGGTCACATGGCACTGTAGTAAGGTCAAGGATGTTGTTTTACTTCCTGGCTAGTGCGTAAAAAGGGGCTTAACTGATAACACTGTAGGAAGAGGAACCATGACATGCTTCCTGATGGCTTATGTAGAAGAGAAAGCAAGGAAAAAGTTCAAAATACACAAGTAAGGAAGAGGATGACTTAGTATCATTTATATGAAAAATACATTTATTTTTCAAAGTTCCTTGTGTTCTGTATGTGGAGTACTATGTCACTATGCTGGAACAGACAGGTTTGCTGCATCCAGAGTAGGCTTATCAGTAATGTGAATATGTTCTCGGGAGTTGAGGAAATGCTGTATCTTTACATAAAACAAAACTTTTGCCATTCTGCAAATTCACTTAAATTGAGAGTTCCAACAATCATTTTGAAATCAATCAATAACATAAAAAGGTCATGAATTATCCTGTGTGTGTGTATGTTTGTGTGTGTGTCTTGTTTATATGTGTTTGTATGCATGTGTGTATGTATATGTGTTTGTGTGTATATGCATGTATATATACATGCATGTGTGTGCATATTGTGCAGTACATGGATGTATATATATGCATGCATGTGTGTGTGTGTGTGTGTGTGTGTGTGTGTGTGTGTGTGTGTGTGTGTGTGTGTGTGTGTGATGCTGGGGATTGAACTTAGGTTTTGGTACCTTTGAGGAAAGTGTTCTACTGCTGAGCTGGACCTTCAACTGTCTTTCTACTATTTGTTTGTTTTTTGTTTTGGTGAATCAGAGTCTCACTAAATTGACCATGCTGGTCTTGAATTCGCTGTAACTCAGATATGCTTTGGACTTGTGGTCCTGCTGTCTCAGCTTCATGAGCAGATGGGATCACAAGATTAAACCACTTGGCTTTCTTTTGCATTTTAAGATCATTGGCAAAGCCAACAACACAGAGTTAAGATAAAGCCAAAATACCAGGAAATGAAATTAAGGTCCGAAGGTTTGTGCCTCGCTCTCACTCTCCTGTTTGAGGAACTTGCTGAGTGGTTGACTGCCTTTGTGCCTCGCAGTGAGAGCCAACAGCATCATAAGATAATTAGAGGCATAAATTTATGTGTGTATAAATATATATTGAGTAAGGACTATGGCACAAACATGATATTTAGAAAAACCCTTTGAAACATTTCTTTTTCTTTTTTCTATCTTAGTGTTTTCTTCATGCATTTATGTGTCTGTGCATGTGCCTGTCTGTATGTATGTGGACCATGTGTATGTGGTGCCCATGGAGGTCATAAGAGGGCGGCATCGGACACTTGATCTCAAGCCACAGGTAGTTGTGAGTCTCCATGTTGTGCTTGGGGACAAACCTAGATACCCTGTAAGAACAGCAAGAGCTCTTATCCACCAAGCCACATCTCCAATGTTATTAGCTTAAAATAGTTCTGTTACACGGGACTAAATGGCCCTCAGAATGCTGACAGGAACCGATACTTCCATGTGGGTTATCACTCTGCATCCCCCTCTCCACAGAAAACTTCAGGACATTGAAAATGTCATTCTAGAAAAGACGTTCTATGTGATTACAGTTCCTCCCAGAAGAAGTAACTGGCTGTGGCTTTGTGGATGATTGACCAACAGAATATGTAAAACAGCCCATCTGTGGGTCACACTTCTTGACCCATGCCTTCAGAAACAGTGGTTCCCTTCATTAGGTATTGACAGGGTGCATGGAGAAAAGTCTGGCATGCTAGCAGCTCTCTGGACCAAACTTCTGCTCTCTAGGCATTACCGACTTCTCTCTGCATACAGATATGTCTGGGACAAGATGTCAGAGGACAGAACACAACGTTGGTGAAGAATAGCTGGTCTAAGTTAGAAGAACGTATAAGAACATTGAGTTTTATATCATCCTGTGGGTTTTTTTTTAAAAAAGTATGTTCATATTTTGGATTAAAATGTGTGGTCCAGTTTTACAAAGTTCAGAGTTTTGTTTTGCTTTTTTTTTTTTTCTGAGACAGGGTCTCAGTATGTAAACCAGGCCGGCCTCAAACTCACAGAGATTGCCTGCCCCTGCCTCCTGAGTGTTTGGATTAAAAGTGTGAGTGCATGCCTTTAATCTCAGCATTGGGCAGCAAAGGCAGACAGATCTCTGAGTCTCTGAGTTCAAGGCAAGCATGGTCTACAGAGTGAGTTCTAGGACAGGCAGGGCTTGTTAGAGAACCCTTGCCTCCAAAAACCAATATATATATATATGAGTCACCACTCCTGGCAGAGTTCATTATTTGTTGTTTTTCTTTGGGTATTTTAAAGACTCCCAGAACAAAGTAGTTAACAAAGTGGTTGAGTTTTCCCAGCCCTGACTTAGCGAGGTCTAGAAAGGGCAATGTTCCTTGATGCACAAACAGCCGTAGGATCTGCCTAAATTCTAAGCAGTGGTGGGAAATGTGTCTCATAGGCTCCTCAACCTGAGCATCCTCCATGACTGTTATTTGTCCTCCTCACCAATGAGAGGTTCTGTGGAGTCTCCTTCCTAATTCTGTCCCTTTGACTCCGGGCACTTTACTGACACTGGGCAATAGTTTCGTGTCCTTTGCTTCCCAGCGTAGCATTCAGGGTTAGTATGCTTCCTTCAGAAGCCAAATCACTGAATTTCTGAATATTTGTATAAGCAATACCTTTTCATTCTTGCTTTTTAGATAGGGTCTCTGTACTGGTTGTTTCACGTGACAGCTTGACACAAGCAGAAGTCATCAGAGAGGAAGGAGACCCAGTTGAGGAAATGGCTCCCATGAGATTCAGCTGTAAGGCATTTTCTTAATTAGTGATCAATGGGGGAGGGCCCAGCTCACTGTGGGTGGTGCCATCCTTGGGCAATTGGTCCTGATTTCTATAAGAAAGCAGGCTGAATGAGCTATGAAAAGCAAGCCAGTAAGGAACTCTTGTCAATGGCTTCTGCATCAGCTCCTGCCTCCAGGTTCTTGCCCTGTTTTGAGTTCCTGTCCCAACTTCTTTCCATGATGAGCAGTGATATGGAAGTGTAACCCTTTCCTCCCCAACTTGCCTTTTGCTCATGGTGTTTCATCTCATAAATAGAAACCCTAACTAATACAATCTTACTGCTTTCGTAGCCCAAGCTGTCCCAGAACTTACTATGTAGCTCAAATTAGCCTTGGACTTGTAGTAATTTCCTGCCTCAGCCTCCCTATTACTGAGACTGATTATTGGAGTGAGCAACTATGACTAATGTCCAATAATTTATTGAAAATGTTTATTATTAAAATATAATCATATAATCTTACCTTTTCCCTGCCATTCTCCTCCTTGCCCCTTCAAATCCCTCTTATCCCCACCTTACTCCCTTTCAAATTCATGGCCTCTTTTTCTTTGATTATTCTTATTGCATGCATTATTATTACATAAAACACACACATATAATACTTTGTCTCGGATTGAGACCCTGTGATATTTCCTCTTTCTACACTGACATATCTGCAGGTGTCATTGTCCAGATCTTGCTTCTGACGGCACGCTGTGGAGTTATCATGGGTATAGCTTTTCTTTTCTTTTCTTTTTTTTTTTTTTTTGAAACACAATCTCACAGCAGACTTCCTAGTCCTCTGGCTTCCGCAGTTTTTCCACCTCCATTCCATGATGTTCCGTGAGGCTTGGGTATTTTAATTAATACTTTGAGCATTTTATACATGTGTTTTATTTGCATACTATATGTATGTAAATATATATTATATATTTATCCTTACTCCTCCAAGACTCACCTCCATCTCCCTACCCACCCCCAACTTCATGTCCTTTTTAAAAGTTTAATAACTCATCAACTCAAATTTCTGCTGTTCATATATTTTAGCGTGTGGGGCATCCCCTAGAGTATGGCCAACCTCGCTGGAGCCACATTCCATTACAGAAAACTGGTTATTTCTTCCCAGAAGCTGTCAACTGTCCATAACTCCTCAGTTAGGGGTATGGGCTTCTGGACTCCTTCCTATTTTAGACTAGAATGTTGACTCCCTTGATCTTGTCAGGTCTTGGGATGAAACCACAGCAGCTGTGGGTTCATGAATGCAATGGTCCTGTCAAGTCCAGAAGACCCCATTTTTCACAGATCCTTTCTGACCTCTGGCTCTTGCAACCTTTCCCCTCCCTCTTCTATGGTAGTCCCTGAACCTTGGCAAGGGATATGATGCAAATGTCCCATTTACGTCTGAGTACTGCATGCAAATTTATTCTTTGCACTTTGATCAGTTGTGACTTTCTGCATTAACCATCCCCCCGTTGCACAAAAATGCTTCTCTTGTGAGGTCTGAGGACCCCACTAATCTACGGTTAAAGAGAGGAATTTAGAGGGGCAGTTTGACCCTGTGTGCATTTAGCAGAATAATAGAGGAGGTTCACTGTGGGAGCTCCTGAGCTCCCCAATCATAGGTTCTTGGACAAATTCAAAGTACCAGGTGTGTGTTTTCTGCTACTCAGCAGAGTCTCCATTCGAAAGTGGTTGATTACCTCCATAACATTGGTGAACTATTGCACTCATAGGCCTGTCTCACCACACCAGTCATTGCTGCAGTTCACAGGGTGAAGTTTTTTCTACTGGAAACTCAAGTGAGGTTGTAGACCAGAGCTGATGGGAACCGGTACTGACCAGGCTGACTAACAAAGCTGGCAGCCTATCAGCTAGTGCTGTAGCTGTAGGGTTGTAGTGCACTTCTACTACTTTAAAGACCAATTATCATTTTCACTTGTTTATGATCATCTTCCTTATCATTACAGTGCTAGTTTCTATCCTTGATTCCAGTGGCAACTGCTTAGAATTGCAGTGGCTTCCATGTGTCAGGTGTCAATCAGAACATCTATTCCATGGCAAAGGATATTTTATGGCACTGTGGGGGAAAATGGGCTATTGGAAAAATTTGAAACAAGTTCATATTGGCCACATACAGATCCCATAATGTTGCCAACCCTAACACCAGTCTAACTTCTATAGTTTTGAAGACAGCTCAGGATCTTACATTGTCCCAAAACCTTCATCGCAGACAATGGTCAATGCAATTGAGATGGTAATTTCCAGGGAGTTCTTCATGGTGGCGCAAGCTGGGGACAGCAGAAGCGTAGGTTCTTCTGCTTTGGTCAAAGGCAGTCATCCAACACAACACTCCAGGCTGTGAGAATCAGTGATGTCGCCTCCTTACTTGGTGGGCCTTCCCACTTTCATTCCTTCTTGCTATTTACTTCTTTAATGGTCCTAGTATCCTTCTGCCCAATACTGTGATATATGGTAGATGTTCAGCAAGAATCTTCTTAGTAAATCAGAAGCAAATAAGTTAATACAAATTAGAAGATATGAAGGGTTCATCTTGTGATGCTAGATGGGGGTGGAGGGGATTCAGAGTCATTTGTCTGGAAAAGCTCAGGCAGGGTGGGAATGGCCCTTATGCCTTACACATACATGTAAATTAATTAGAACTAATACTCACAAGCACAATCTTATTAAATATCTGCTGTGGAATATTAATTGAAGATGTGTTGTATTTGTTTTGCTGCAGAACATGTGTTTAATGATGCAAAGATACATTGCATTCTTTTATGTTGCATTTGTTTAACTTTGTGAAGCTGTGTTAATTTGCCTACCTAAAACACCTGATTGGTCTAATAAAGAGCTGAATGGACAATAGCAAGGCAGGAGATAAATAGGTGGGGCTGGCAGGCAGAGAGAATAAAGAGGAGGAGAAATCTGGGAGAAGAGAGATCTAGGAGCAGGAGAACAAGGAGGGGGGACACTAGGGGCCAGCTACCCACCCAGCCAGCCAGTCACTGAGTAAAAGTGAAAGTAAGATTGATTACAATAGTAGGAAAAGGAAAAAATCCAGAGGCAAAGGTATATGGAATAACTTAAGAAAAGCTGTATAGAAACAAGCCAAGCTAAGGCTGGGCATTCATAAGAAAAAGTCCATGTGTGATAATTTGGGAACTGGGTTGCGGGCCCCCACAAGAGTCAAAGAGTAAAAAAACAACCAACAATACATATCTGTCTCCCATGTTTGTCTTTCCATTACACATCCCCTAGAGCAATTCTCACAATGGGACTGATAGGGAGGCTTGCACAGAGACACAGGAAGAATCCAGGATAGAAATATCAGAGGGAAGAGCGTAGTATCTGCAAAGCAGCTGAATGAAGCTAGACCTCAATTAAATTCAGAGCAGCTCGCTTGTTTGTCAACCTGCTCCCATCAAGTTCAGGAGCACTGCCTGAGAGTATAGGGCATCCTCAGAACACAGATGCTCCACAGGTTTGTATTCTGTCTGGAAGTTGGTTTTAACTGGAATGCTTTTGCTTGCTTGACATAGGGGGCACCTCATATAAGACACCGATGGTATGAGTTATTTTTAATTGGCAATCAGTCAGTCAGCTTGCTGTTGAATATGAGCCCATAATGTTTCTGGAGGTCCTCGAAGCAGAGCAAAGAGACACACACAGCAGCAGGCCATGGTGTGGCTCCTGCTACCAGGAAAAAGAATTCGCTAGGAATTATTTAGAACATGGAATGTAGGCAGAAATATCATATCACCTTTCAGGCCAAGATCAAAAACACTGATGACAGCTTATGCTGAAGAGGATATGGGGTAAAAGGAAGACTCCTGCATTGCTGGTGGGAATGCAAGATGGTACAGCCCCTTTGGATATCAGTATGGCGATTTTTCAGAAAATTAGGAAACAACTTACCTCATGACCCAGCAATACCATTTTTGGGTATCTACCCAAAGGATTCTCAATTGTACCACAAGGACATGTGCTCAACTATGTTCATAGCAGCATTGTTTGTCATAACCAGAACCTAGAAACAATCTAAACGCCTCTCAACCAAAAAAATAGATAAAGAAGATGTGGTACATTTACACAATGGAGTACTACACAACAGAAAAAAAAATAATGACATCTTGAAATTTGCAGGCAAATGGATGGATCTAGAAACATCATATTGAGGGAGGTAACCCAGACCCAGAAAGACAATTATCACATGTCCTCACTCATAAGTGGCTTTTAGATATAAAGCAAAGAAAAACCAGATTACAGCTTACAATCCCAGAGAACCTAGACAACAATGAGGACCCTAAGAGAGACTTGTATGGATCTAATCTACATGGAAAGTAGAAAAACACAAGATCTCCTGAGTAAATTTGGAGGGAGCATGGGGATCATGGTAGAGGGTAGAAGGCAAGGGGGAGGGAAGGGAGAGAAGCAGAGAAAAAATATATAGCTCAATGAGAACAATAAAGAAGAATCAGGAAGAAAAACAGACTGGGAAAGACAGAGACAGAAATGTCCAGAAATTTTTCTTCTAGATGATTTTAAACCCTGTTAAGTTGTCACCATTGAACTTCACAAGCCCCCGAGAACTTTGTAGAGAGGGAGATATACCCATGCTCTTGGGTAGGAATGGCTCAATGGAAACAATACTCTCTAGAAGCAAATCTGTGCTACAGACATGGGTCCAATACCTTAGCATCCTATGAGACTATGGCTCCCTGATCTTCTCTGAGAAATGGGCCAAACTTCTCAGTTTGATTACTATAATGAAATACCTAAGGCAGTCTAATTTTATAAGGAAAGAAAAAAAAGGAAAAAAAAATCACCATTTGTACATCTTCAGGGTCTCAATGAAAATAAATCAAAATGTGGGATTGAAAGAAACACTTACCAAGAAGAAAAGTCACAAGAGTCATTGCCCACATCCTTTTAGAACAACTTGTACAGGCTTTGCCAAAGGGCTCATAATTACACCTCTGTAGTCTTGTTGAGAAATCTATGGTTTAAGATCTATCCCCTCTGTGTGTCCATTTCTCTCTCCATCTATTAACATGAGGTGGAAAGAAAATATTATTACTGCTCCTGACCTACAAATCAGTCTATATCGTTAATAATGCATCTATGGAATACACTATCACAAATAGGAATTAACCTTGAAATCTCTGAGACACGTAGAGACAACATGAAACCCTAGAAAATTGTAATGTTTTCCATGGAGTTGTGAGCAGGAGTTCTCTGCCTCTACAGCAGGGTTTGTGATCTCATTAGTTTACTCTTGTGATGAGCCCTGGGCTGGCTCAGTTATCTTCGGATACTTTGAGACGTTAATGAGGATGTTTTAGTAACTGTTGGTTTGCCACACCCCAGTGAGAGGATGGCCCAGCCATTCACAGCATCCCGATATCATGGAAACAGAAACAGATATTCCAGACACCTGTACACTCACAGATACCACAAAACAGGTGAGTCTATATGGCTCCCATTCTTGCGTTTTGCTTGTTAGTCAAGTGTATCATCAGTTTGCAATCTGTAGGATGTCCCAGGTTTTACTGAGGACTGCTGCCACCAACTGTGACTTCTCACCAAGAGCTGCCTTGTGCAAAATGCCCTGCTCCTGGAAGAGGTTTGATTCCAATGACTAAACAGCTGGGAAGAGAAAGCCCTTCATTATATAAACACAAGCATTTCAATGTAATGATACACACTTTGGGTCCTGGGTAGGGAAATACGCACATGCAATCCCAGTATTCTTTGGCCAAAGCAGGAAAATCACAAGGATTGCCTATCTGCATCAAAGCCCACATCTCAGAAATAGAACAGAAATGAAAACAAAGTGGGAAGCTTTCCCTCCTGGGACCTACCTAGGGACTTCTGGCCAGTTTGCTGAGTCTCAACCAAAGCCCCTTTCCCCTGAAATGAGAAATATGCACTTGGATTCCATTCTGTCCCTGTGACCCACCAAACTTACTTAGAACTGCTTACAGAAATGCCCACTTAGAAAACTCAGCTCACAGTGCCCCAGCCTGGATGTCTGATCTCTGCCCATGTAGTTGTGGTATCTTTGTTCACCATCCATTAGCATCCCTGCTTCTTCTATCTCTCTGTCTCCTTGAGTCTCTCTCCACCCCCACTGCCCCATCTTCCCTGTGTTTTGGGTTGATCTCCATTAGCCATTCTCTTCCCCTCCCCCTTATCCTCGTCCGAGATGAGTGCCCCGACTCCAGGCTGTCTTCATTAGCAGCTCTGTTAGACGCTCATCTTGCCCACCTCCATAGTCTCCTCTATTAGGACTGCCTACAACATGAGAGAATTGTCAACTCGAAGTATTTTAGTTAGACAGACCTGGGGATTGGATTTAGATTGCAGAGAGCATTGACTCTTTCAAGACATAAAAACTATTTCAAAGTACAGATCTCAAATCTCTCATTTTGTGGATCGATCATAATTGGTCAGGTATTTCCGAAAACTCCTTGTAAATTCCAGGGCAATTTGGGCAGTATACAACTCTTAGTCAATGGACTTCCTCAGAGATGAACTCCTGCCCCTACTGCTGACAGAACATCGCTGTGCTCATCAGCAATACCTGACACACGTTTACAAACAGGTTTGAAACAGCTCTCCTCAGTGACATCCAGTCTGTAGGGAAATATCTTGGGTTTGCTTCAACCAAGGCCCGTCCTGGGGTGCTCCCCCTTACAGCTCTCGGGTGTGGTATGGGTTTACTTTTATTCCAATCTGTCATTTCCTGCAGGTGAACCAGCTCCTCAATTCCACATGACTTACTCTGTGGGACCTTGTCCTGTTACGGTCCTTGTTTGTCCCTTCTCTGAGGAGGCCTAGGTTAGCGGTCAGCGTCCATGCATCAAGTTGCTGAGATTGAGCTGAGTGCAGCTCAACCCCCGTCCACCATGTGTCTGTTTCGCTGTCCACCCTGTCCTTTGCAGCCTGGAGAGAATCATGTGCGAAGCAGCTCCATATGAGTTGTTTCCCTCCCGGGAGGCTGAGCAAATGAATTCAAGGTTCAGTCGGACCACAGAAATTAAGAGAATGCCACCTTAGTTGAGACCAGGTTGAAAGATTAGATTAGATCCTAACTCACGGGTCATGGATGCTCTATGTAGAGTGAGAATAGGAGATATGTACTTATTTGTGTCCTGAAGGGGTTCTTCATGCCTACCGTCCTCCCCATAAGAATCTCTGTTCCTTTTATCAGAAAAGAAAACACACACCAAGCCCAGGGGCATGTGCAGCCTCCTGAGGTAACACACATGCATAACTTAAACACAGATGCTGTGGTCTGGGATTCCTACTCTCCACCACAGTCATGTGCCAGTCTCATTCCATAGGAATGAACACAGATGCTGTGACCACATAGACTACCCAATGCCAGGCAGATATATCACATGGATATCTTCTCTCTCCCTTATGTCCCAAGGCACACCCCTGAGCATAGCCAACAGTGAAGAGAAACTGATGGTTGTAGATGTATTGTTTATAATCAGAAATCCAAGTTGGCTTTATTCTAAAGAGTTTGGAATTACTATTTTTGCCTTAAACTGTACAGTCAAAATATGGTATTCCTTGAAGATTTCATGTTCATATTTTAGGTTTATATGAAATCAATTCTCAATAGAAGCTAAATGATTATAGTATGTCTGGGAATAGTATTTTATGCCAAGTGATTTTAATCTCTCTAGTTCTAAAACACATTGGGAATTCAAAACATTTACTAATATTTCATAGATGCCTCAAGGGATTGCTCTAGCAGTCTGAAGTTGATGTGAACTTTTTTGAAAGGCTCTTTCTGCTTATCAAAGATGCTTTGTTTTGCCACTATTAGTTTTCCACAATGGTCACTGGGTCAGTCTTTCACCTTGAGTGTAAAACCTGTCAAGTCCTAAGAAAAAAATTGCATGATTTTTTTTTCATCATTTGGCTGACCCTTTCCCTATGACAAAAAGAAAACAATTCCTTGTCTGTGGTAAATTGGAGTGTTTTGTCTTGTATGGTCCCCACATATGAAGGTTTAGTTTTGTAGGTTAGTAAAATGTCTCCATGCACTGGGATGTATAACCTGTGTCTAAATCGATATTGTTGCCACCAGAGCACTGGGGAGTTAATTAAGATCCCCAAAGACAACTCCAGTTGTTTTTCTTCTTTCGTATCGTTGTTGTTTGCTTGCTCTGTGATAGTAACCACATAATTTATCAATAATTCTTTATTGTCAATCTCTAAAGAGAGTCAGGACTAAATGTGCATAATTTCACTCTCCTTCGCCTCCCTGCTGAGCCAAAGCCTACAATTTAGTTTTTAAGGCTAATTCTAGGGCTCTGAACCATGTTCTATTTCATTTTAAGTATTTATGTGCTATTTACATAACCTATTCTAAAATAATGAGATTAGCCTTTATGATACTAGAACTAATTTTAAGTGGGCACAGCAACAGCGTGCTGCATTAAATGGCAACTCTCCAGAGACTGAAAGCCCTATTAGTATCCACACACTGTCACTAGCCCATTAGGCCTCACAAGTGAAGGGACTCATTTCTGAATGGGCCCAGTGACAGCTTAAGGCTTTGAGGGTGAGTTCAGAGAATAAAGCAAGAAGCACTCAAACCAAGATCCCCAGTAGGGAGACGTTCAGAGGTGTACAAAATACCTCAATAATAATTAACAAGATTGTGCTGTAACGTTTCAAATGTAACACTAAAAAAAAATGAATTAAAATTAACACGTTTCTCCATCATTGCTAAAATTCCCTTCAAAGAGTGACTGGGGGCTGCGGAGGTGACTCAGGGGGTAAAGCTCTTGTCCTACCATCATGAGGACCCAACTTTGGATGCGTAGGATCTGGCTGAAGGCAGACACTAAAGATGTTTGTAATCCTACTGGAGGATCGGAGGTAGAGAAAGGGAAATGCTAGAAGAGTGCTAGCCAGTCTGTTGGCAAGTCCAGGAGGGACACAGAGACCCTGTTCAAAGACAGTGCGGGGTTAGGACACTGAGACTGTCCTCCACCCTCTACATGTGTGTTCTGCATACGTGTGTCCACCCAACGCCCCCCAGGTGACCCACCCCACACAGATAGAAATAAAGACTCATAAAATAATAGTATATCCTTATTAAATAATTTTATGTAAATTTTAGTAACCACTGAAGTATATTTATGAAATATTTCATGTGCTTACATTCAATTATTTTTTTCATTCAATTATTTATAAGAAAAATATACTACAATTTGACTTTTCTTATTAATTATCATTTGGTTTAAAATAAGTTAAAAGTGTTTTATCTGATATTCACTTTCATGAAATATTTTCTTATACAGAACTATGAGAATGATGACCACTGGAGTTTGAAAATGTATTTATTTCTATTAAAATTTTTAAAAAATTAAAATATATTTGCATTACCTCCCCTCTTCCTTTCCTCCCTCCAACCACCTTATGTCCCCTCCCTTATAGAAAAAAAGAATGTGCGTCATCACAGGAGCAGTCTGGGCTGCACCTCCACGCTCAGGGCTAAATTCCTGGATGATGGATGCTATGCCAGAATCTGTACATGCCAGCTGCTTACTCCCTTAAATTCGGAATATAATCTACACATTTACCATTAGCAATCTAGTCACTGTTCTCTCTTGATACCTGTGTGACCCAAGGTTCTCTTAAGCAACAGGACTGATAGAATGAATAAATATGGAGATTAATTAAACTTGCTGATGGGGTGAGGTCTGAAGAATCCAACAATGGCTTCTGTAAGTTGCCCTTGACTGAGATATTTTATCACAGCAACGGTGCCTGCAAAAGTTTGCAAAGCAACAAATATACAGATAGATAGATATATGTACTTCTATATATCTATATTCATCTATCTATATCTATCACTTATCTATCAGTCATCTATTTATCATCTATATCTGTCTATCATCTATCTATCATCTCATTTGTATGGGTGTTCATTCCTGCATGCATGTCTGTGTACTAAGTGCACATCTTGCACTCATGGAGAGCAGAAGAAGGCATCAAATCCCCCAGGACTAGGGTTAGAAATGGTTGTGAGTCATCATACAGATTCTGGGAATCCAACCTGGGTACTGTGGAAGAGGAGCCAATGCCCTTAACCACTGAACAAATGTCCTCAGCCTCATGAGAATGAGTTTAAAGGAGATTTTTAAAACAGATTCACGGTTCTTTGCTTCAACATCTTCCTAAAAGTCTGTGAAATCATATATGTTTGCATTCCCTCAAATGCTGTGAATACTGGCACTCTTATCTCAGTGAGAGACTATACCCCTGAAAACACAACATGACAAACACAACAAAAAAATGACTCAAACTTAGAAACATTTACCAGGAGTTTTGAAGGCCTTTGAAACCTGCCTACTTTCCATTTCCTCAAGCTGTACACAAAACAAGTCCTTGGACAGAGCCCATACCCTGAAGCCTGACTCCTTAGAGGCTAGTTAACTTCAGGAAGCCTTCTTGTCAGGGAGGTCCCTGCTCTGTTAACCTCCACATCCCTCACTGACGCTGAGCCCTTCTCCTAAGGAGCAGCTTCTGTTCCACTTACCCAGTCCTGTGCTGAACATGCAGAGGAGTCCATTCATGTTTTTGTTAACAAATGAACAAGAGGGTGTGGGAAAAGAAGATGTCAATCACCTTCCACATGTTACTTACCCATGAGTCCCTTTTCCCTTGCCATGGGTGGTGGCCTGGCCTCACTAGATCTGAAGTCTGTTTCCTGAGATGGGATGATCCTTGTGTTTTTCTGAGAACAAGGTGGGCTATGTCCCCATAATGAATGAATGGGACATGTATTTCATGGAAGCTGCTTAAGGACATGTGTAATACTCTAAAAAGGTACTTTTCATTGTGTTGAACAACAGTGACCCTGGCTCATGGTATGCACATTTATCACAGGGTATGCTGGCATACACCTCTAACCTCAGCACTTGAGAAGCACAGGCAGGAGTACACCAAGTTTAGGGGCAGCTTGAGCTGCTTTGGGTTGCCTACTTCAGACAGCAAGGACTAAGAGTGTTCCTCAGTAATAGACTTGGCACTTGGTATGTACAAGGCTCTCGGTTCAAGCCCTGGCACTGCAAAAATAAAGTCCATCTCACCCATTACAGGATAATTTAGTTAATCTTCATGTTAAACTAAGATTATCAAGGTTTTGAGTCAGAGTTTCAACATTTGGAAGGCCAAAGCAGAAGCATTGCCAAGAGATTCCTGTCAGGTTTGCCTCCATGACAAGACAGTCTAAAAGAGTAGTTGTTAACCTTCCTGATGGTGGGACCCTTTAACACAGTTCCTCGTGTTGTGGTGACCCCCAAGCATGAAATTATTCTCATTACTCTTTATATTGCTACTGTTATGAATCACAATGAAATAATCTGTGTTTTACAATGGTCTTAGGTGACCCCTGTCAAAGGGTATTCCTACAACAAAGGGGTCATGACCCAGAGGTTCAGAACTGCTGGTCTGAAAGAAAATAATGGTAATGAAGAGTGATAGGGGGAATGGCAGAAAAGAGAGGAAAGAAGGAAGAAAAGTAAAAAAAAAAGAAAGAACAAAAGAAAGGAAAGAAAAAAGAAAGTGAGAAAGGATGGTTTCATTACCTGTTGGAAAATAAACACCTCAGTTTTCATCTTTCTTTTCTTTTTTTTCTGTTCTTTTTTTTTTTTTTTGAGACAGTATCTCACACTTATTATAGCCCAGGTTAACCGCCAAACACTTGTATCCATCCTCATGCCTCAGCCTCTCAAATGCTGGCAATGCAGGTGCATATCCCCAAGCCTGGCTCTAAACATTTCACTTTTAATTTGATTGTATTTCCTTACCTAAGAATTTGAACATTGTTTAACAAACTTGAGGGAATCTGATGTTCATCTGTGTCTGAAGCAACAAACTGTGTCTGGGCATGTCGAAGCATGCACACAGGAAGGACAAACTGTGTCTGGGCGTGTCGAAGCGTGCACACAAGAAGGACAGGGTTAGGGCTGGGATCCTACAGCTGAAGAGTGATTGGCGGTTTTTATTGTTACACAATGTGCTTCCGAAAGGAAGAGAGAAAAGCGGGAGAAGTGACTTTGTGAGAAAACTGTCTTATAGGCGTCCTGGGACTGGTGTGTTTGGAGTGGAGAGCTGCGTATCCTCCTTTGGTTTCTGAATGACAGGGTTCCTCACGATACTCGGAGATATTACTCTGGTAATAGCCAGGGAGGAAGAAGAAACAGGGGAAGAGACAAAACAGGCTTGACGTTCAGAGTCCCCACAGCAGAGATGACAGAGAGCGAGTCAGGGAAAAGAAAGAGGCGCAGAGAATAATGTCAGAAAAAGTCCAGGAAGGGGAGTAGGAGGCATGGAAAATGTGGAAGCACCAACCGCGAGGGAGATCGATTGTGTTCACATCCAGGAGCGGCCAGCTGAGCTGGCGTTAGCAGGAAAGGGCAAATTTACATTTTGAGCCAAAATACCATTTTTCTTTTTAAAACCCTCTGTGGCCCACCAGGGAGCTCCCTTTCAGCCTCTCCGAAAAAAAGGGCATCCTGGAGTTGTGGGCCTTCTTTTTGCTTTTTAAAAGCATTTTCACGTGAGAGCTCACTTTCTCTGGGGCCAGCAAACAGAATGTCAAGCCACTGGGAACCCTGTTTAATATGTACACTTACCAAAATAATATCAGAGAGAATGTACAAGTTGTAAAAACTACCACCCTCTTTGTTTTGAGACTTTACCTAAAGTATTTGGTTATTTCACTCTTCCCCAAATGTGCTGTGGCAATGCAATTGTTGTGCATTGAAATACATAGTGTCTGTGGCATCGTCCTGATGCACACCATGTTCCCTTGGTGAACATTCCAATGTAGAGAACTGTGTGAACAACAGGAGCCATAGATGTGAGAAAAAAGTGATGAACTTGGTACCTGGGGACAGTCAACCGAAAACAGAGGCTCATGTGACCCAGGGTACTGTATGGTTGGAGTATTAAGGGGCCCACATGGGGGACAGTCAACTGAAAACAGAGGCTCATGTGACCCAGGGTACTATATGGTTGGAATATTAAGGGGCCCACACAGGCTCGTGTTGAATGTGTAACCTCATACTGGGGAGATGTTTTGGGACATTCTAGAATGGTTAGGAAGTGGGTGTGACCTGAGAATGTAGGCCACTTGGGGTGGCTGGGTCCTTGATGGCACCTTGTCCTTGATGACTTCCTGTGTCTCTTCTGCTACAGCAGTGAGTTAGGACACTGGCTCTGCCACATCCTATCACTGTGATAGATGGACACCTTGGACATTATGAGCCAGAAGAACTCCTCCCACCTCTTAAGTTGTCTGTTATTTGGACAGGAATGGGAAGTTGGGCTGGTACTGGAATTGGTGTCTGTGCCAAGGGAGTGAGACACCAGCTGCTAGAGTTACCTGGAGACAAAAGCTTCTTTCTGTTCTTTAATTGAATAAGCACCCCAAGGAGCCTGCAGGCCTGCCCTAGAATAACATTTCCTCTCTGTTAGCCAATCTCTAGGGGCCAGAGCATCTGTTTTCATAAAAATCACATGGTCACATAGTTAGTGATTTTTGCTTGTTTTACTTTGTGTTTTTAAGCTGTGGTTGGGGGTCTCACAATGCTACTCAAGCTGGTCTCAAACAGCTGAGAGAAAGTGGTTCCCCCCACCTCAGCCTCCCCAGTAGCTAGAAAGGCAATGTCACTGTATCCCACCATCATCGCATAGTTTTTACAAAAGCCAGAGGCAGGCGTCAAATCCCACAGGAATATCTGTGCATTCATTCTAGCCCAAGGCAAACACTTCTGCTTTTTAGACTCTAATTACTGCCTTTTCATTGGCAAAGATGTGTTTGTTTATTTACCCAACGTAGGTCTAAGTGATATGCCTTTCAAAGAGTCAACATTTTACCCAGGAATGAAACAACAACAAATTACAGCAGGAGCTTGCCAATAAAATCAAGAGGGAAAGAAAAGGAAGGAAAATGTCCATTTTAAAGTGTTTCTGTAAACTCAGTCAAAGCCACGTGAGAGAGCCTCAGTTCCTCTTCCTATGGGAGTGTCACTCTGCGGGACAGTAGATACCAGGATACCTGGGCTCCAGTCTCTGTCTGGCCAATGTCTTCTCACATGGTCTTCCACTTTTGTCCTCCCTGGGACCCAGCCTCTACACACACTACCGCCTTTTTCATTTTGTCTTTTGTTCACTCATATTTAAAAATTGAAAAGAAATTATATGTATTAATATGACCCAGCATGATGTTTGTATATGTTGGAGTGTGTATATAGATTGGAGAGGCTATTTCAAGCGATCACACACCTCAGCCACCCCCAATTTGCTTTATGGGAAGCAGTCTGTACTTTTCCAGAACACAGCTCACTACTTCTAACCATAGTGAGTGTGGCGTACAGTCGACATCTGGGACCTATTCCTTGGTCAAACTGACGTTTTCTCTCATTTTATCTATCTCCCCTCCTTCTCATGGCCCCTGCCATCAGGTTTCTCCTTTTGGTTCTGTGAGTTGACTCTTTCAGACCCACCTTCAATGGCCATTGTCTTTGCACCTGACTTAGCTTGCCTTGAGTAATGCTATCTAGCTTCAGCCCTGTGTTGCAGAAGATTTCCTTGTTTAGCATTGACTAATAGCCCACCAGAAATTATACTCGCTACTAGGTTGCGTGACTTCCCTGCCTTGTCATTATGAACAAAGCTAAGATGGACACAGGAGAGTAGAAATCTCAGTGCAAAGCATCCATTCTCTGGGGGTAGTTATCCAATGGCTTCACTACTGAATCACTTTGGTTCCAGTTTCTTAAAAAAAAGTGTTTTATTTTGAGGAACTCCCATGCTATATTCCATAGTCGATCTGCCAATAATATTTATTTTTTAATGTCACATCATTGAGATGGTATATTGTGAAAATCCATACTGCTTTTGTATGGTAATGCCATACAGATTCAATAATCACAAATTTCCCATTTGGGGACTGGAGAGAAATCTCAGTATTAAGAATATCTGCTGCTTTTCTCAAGGTCCTGAACTTGGTTCCCAGGACCCACATCTGTCAGCTCACAACTCCCTCCTCCAGCTCCAGGGGCCTTTATTACACACAGCACAAATTCAGTCACACATACAAACATACACCTATAAAAAATAGCATAGCTCTTTTAAAGAATTACCCAGCTTGCTCCATTTGCTCCCCCATTTGTTTTTGGTTTGAGATCGTGGTTGTGATTTCTGCCACTGCGCATCTCTGAGAGGTGCTGGGAAGTGAACTTATGCCCTCAGTGCCTGGCGCTCTGCAATGCTCTTGGTCTCTGCTATTTTCCTCACTGATCCCAGGATGCCCACCGTAGGCTGTCACCCATCACCACGAGCTTCCTTACAAACTGCATTTTTCAGATTAACTTCCAGTATGGCATCTGTACTGCAGGGAAGCTGCACATACACACACTACTTGTCTCATTTTTCAGAGGTCATCCATAGGCATCAAATGAAAGCACCTTCACTAGCTTTTAAAGGATGCAGGACAGGATATGGTGTGGCTGGTGCTGGTCCCTCTGACTCTTGAGTCACAGTAAGTGAGGTCTTGTCTGGGCATGTTCACTCACAAGGTGAGGTCTAGAGAGTTCACCTTCAGCATTTCCTGATCCCACCTTGTAAACAGGGAAACACTATCTGAGGTTTCTTTATATTACAGCTAGCTTGTAGTGTGTAAGTCTGTACTGAGTTACAAATGATCCTCAGAGGAAGATGTAGCTTCAGAGTTCTTTCCCAGAAATGCCCACTGGGTCATCTTGGCAACTTGACTGGTCATCTCTCCTCCAGTTTGCTACAGGGGTGTGCTCAGCACTGGGGAGCTAGCCTATGCCTGTAGAGCTTGATTTCCACACATTGGGGGGTGATGCTGTGTTTATGTCATTAGACTCATAGAATTTAAGGGATATTCTATATAGTTAATGAGATATAATATTCAAAAAAGCATCGTGGTGTGTGTTAGAAGTTGATGACAGCAAGCTTAGGCAGTCAGGTGCCTCCAGGCACATGGATCCTGGCTTTAGATCAGAACCCAGCACCCTAGAGGCTCACTGTCTAGTATACTTTACTGACTCCATGTGTTCAAAAGAAAGACATCTGAGAACCTGAGATGCCCTCTCCTGAGCTGGTCAAAAAAGCACAGTTGTTGAGGTCTTAGAGGGGAAAATCTTCAGTCTTCATGGTAACTCTTCCATCCCCTTACATGCCTTGTGCATACAGAGAGGTATGCCAAGATCGTGATGGCCACCATGGTCGCCACATGGTCCCCAGATGAAGGCTGCTTCTGTCTCCTGGCCCAGAGCAGAGTCAGTTCAGTCTCCACATCTGGAGATGGGTTAGGGAAGGTGAGGTAGAGCACAGTGGTGCTCGGTGGACTGTTGTTGCTTTGACAACACTGGTGGGAAGGGAGGAGGCACTAGGAAGCCCACATGAATCCTCAGCTCTATGCTGATCCTCCCAAGGTCAAGAATCCTTCACTGATGGCAAGATACCTGAGTCCACTATGGTGGGGCCTTCTGCAGCTGTGTCAGCCTTGCTGGGCTTCTCACCTTCTTCTGCCATATCCAGAGAACCAACGGTTTGACTACTTTGGAAATGACATGAGGCATGAGACTGTGAAGAACTTGATGGCTTTTATTTCCAAGACCCCAAATCCTGACAAATCCCTGCTCTGGGCATTTATTACCCTTCATACTACATCTGCAGCATGCTTTCTCTGCTCTGTACCCCTGTCCCTGACATACACGCATGCTCTGATATAGGTGCCTCACACAGCTTACCTTTGTACCATATCTAAAGCAAACTGATTTTAATATTGACACCAAACGTGCCTCTCATTTAGGACACTATTACCCATTGTGTCATGTTATAAATCTTGTAGTTTCTATTGTAACTTTTTAAATTGGTCTTTGTAAACTATTTTGCATATAGTTCAGTCAAACTGAAGATGAAGATTCAAAACAGAGATGGAATTGGAGTAGTGGGGGGTGTGTGTGTCTATGTGTGTATGTGGGTGTGTGCATGTTCACATATGTGCTTGCATGTAAAGAGAAGGGACTTTGTTGTTTGTTTTCTGTTGTTGTTGTCATTTCTCATGCCCACAGTTCAATACAGAAGTGACATCATTGCAGCTTTTCCTCCTAACCAGATGTGATGGTGGCCCTCTGAGCAATGACATAGCTCTTCACATCAATGAACCAAGTAAAAGATCAGATTTTTCCATGACAGCTCCAGGCTGCCATGGGTGAAATGAGACTTGTCACTTTCAGACACAAGAACAAGCGATGATTTCCACACTGGTATTGTCAGGGTCAGATTGAACTCTTGGACTCAAGAACGAAACACATACACACACACTCTTACACACAATTAAATCTGTCAATGATTGTTGGCCACTCAACTTGTGTGATGGCTTTGCGGTTAGTTATTTGGTGGCTTGAAGATGAGTTGGGAGGTACTTGCTGCCTTCCTAGCTGTCACTTCCTGCACAGGGGCAGGAGGGGGCATATTATTAGCAGGTCCAGAAATGCTGATTAAGCTTTCGTGCAATTACCAAAAGAGGAGGTCGCTCTGGTCTATGGGATGCGCCCTTTGTTGTTTAGCAAACAGTAGTGAGTACCAAATGTGCCAAGACTGGTCTAGCTTCTAGAGATACAACACTGAGAAATTCCCTGTCCTGAGGAATTTTACCTTCTGATGCATTCTGGGAAAAGACAGAAACAAACCATGAGAAAGTGTAGTAATGAGAAGGTAATCGATCATATCTGCCGGAGCTCTGAAGTAAAATAAGCCGTGGGTGGACAGGCCAGAATTAGAGTTATGCTCATGTGATGGCCACTGAGACCTTGTTACCATGGTGACATTGGGAGGGATGAAGGGTCCACCCATGCACTGCAATAGGAGAGTGTGGCAGAAACAGCGCCCCCAGTGTGAAAAAGCATCGTCTGCATGGCATGATGAATTCCTTACTTTTCTTATTGATGAGACAAGCTACCTAACAAAAGCAACTTAAAGAAGATTTGCATGGCTCATGGTTTGAGTACACACCCTCACAGCAGGGAAGGCTTGGTGGTCTGAGCGCACGAGGCAGCTGATCTTATTCTACTTACAGTCAGGAAGCAGAAAGCAGTGAATGTTGTTGCTTTGCTTGCGTTCTCATTTTTATTCAGTCCAAGACCCCAGGTCATAGAGCAACATCACCTACATTTTGCGTGTGGGTCTTCTCACCTCAGTTACCCTAATCTAGAAACTCACTCCCTCACTCCAGACAAGCTCATGTCTCCTAGTGTCTCTAGGTCCTAGCCATCTGATCATATCATCACTCACAGGATCTGAGTGTGTCCTCTGAGAAGGGTGATGGTCTTAGAAAAGATAGAGATGCTCTAGATGGGGGAGGTCAGCTGATGCCGTAGCAAGAGATTGGTGAACGTGAGTCCTTCTACAACACTAGCTGGGTGGGGGTAGGGGGAACAGGGGAAACACCTAACAGCGTCCTCAGAGTCTTTGCTGTGTGTTGCCGACCTTAGTGGCTTGCCATGGGCTGTCCTACCACGTACATTGACTTTTTGCCTTACATGTGTTTAGAACAAATAGCAAGGCCTGACCTGGGGCAGCAGAGAATTTGGGTAATGAAGTCAGGCCACATTTACCCAATGCTCTCTGGTTAAGCTTAATTTAGTCTAAAGCAAAGTCAACTCTCTAGTGTCTTTTTTCCCATTTTTTTGGACATGACATAATTGGGCTATAATTTTGTTTCAATGAAGACATGGCATCCAATTTTAAACAAGATATGCTGCCTCTAGGCTATGAGTTGAGGCATGTCTACCTTTCGTTCACCTCTCCAGCATGTAAACTGCTCTTCAGAAAGTAAAGAGCGCTAGAGAGAGATGCCCAGCAGCAACCTCCATGCATATGTATACATGTTCACACACACTCACACACTTGCATACATGAACACATACATGTGTTCATCCCCCCAGTTGAATAGGTAATTCTTCCAAATGAGAAAGCTGCATAAGCTGTTCTCAATGCATTAACCTCCTCAGCAGTCAATCCCCAAACTGACAACTTATATACTCCGATGTAATCTCAAATTTTTATATGAATGATTTTAGTATCACTGGAGAATCACATCATAAAGATGGGGTTTGGAGAAAGGGTCCAGTAGTTAAGAGACCTTCCTGCACTTCTAGAGGATCTGTGTTCTGTTCCCAGCACTTATAATGGTCAGTTCACAGCATCCTATAACTCCAGCTCCAAGGGATTTGTTCCCCTCCCTTGCCCTCCACTGGCACTACAATTATGTGGCAAACACACACACACACACAAATAAAATGAAATAAATCTGCAAAAAGCAGGTAGCACTTGTACTTCTGAGGTGGAACTACACTAGATTTGCACACTGAGCACACAACCCACAGATATTCAGCACACCTCAATACTGTTTCTTGTGTTGATGATAATATTCATACTTTACGATGTATTCATGAACTTCCAAAATAAAATCATTTCAAAATAATTACAAATTGATAGAATACTTATGAGAAACATTATATGAAGTCTAGGTGCATTTTTCCAAATTACCAACTTCACCTACTTTCTCTTTGCCTTTCCTTCCCCTTTTTTCCTATTCCTCCTTCTCTGCCTTTCTCTCCTTCTCTGTCTTTCCACATAACCAATACTTCAATATATATTTAATAGCACACACGTGTCCTTTGAACATGTTTAATATTTTACAGTTTCTGTGCTGTAGTTCCCTATTTCATGGAATTGAATTCCTTTATCACAGAGCACCACATCAAACCAAAATAACACCAATCAGTGGTTTCAACAAAGCCATTTAGTGTTCATTAGCCCCTCCAGGCTTGGGCCCAGATTTCCTTGCTGCTCCTTCAGTATGAGTCTTCTCAGGTCTAAACACACCTTCCTGTTATCCACCTTTGGTAGCATAGATGTTCCTAGTGAGCTTGGATGTGTGTGCCTCATTTGACGTCTAAAACTCAGTTTCACATGATATCTGTACCTAGGAGTACCAGAGTCACACAGAATGGGGCAGAGAAAGCAGACAGAGTGTTCACAGAGCAGTCTGGCCCACTACTGGGAAGTGTGGATGGCAAAGTATAACGATTATGATTATTATGATTCTCTATCTATCTCTCCCTCACAAAGAGGAACACTCGCTCTTGCACAACCCAAACTGAGCCAAAAGCATGGACACAGCATGTGGAGCAGCTGCCTGGAGGACAGCACAGCAGATGCAGGGGCAGAGAGAGCTGTGCAGTGGTCTCTGTGGAGAGCAGCCCTGGCCCCTGGGGAAGGGGGTGTGCCTGGATGAGGTACTGATGAGCCATGACCCTGGTAGAGGTGGGGACATGGAAATGACTGCTGTCCTGGACAGTCCTGCTGAGGACCAGGGAAAAGAATCCGTTCCTAATAAAACCTTACTTCTCCCTTTGTCCCAACTTCTAAATGGACCAATTGTTAAGTCCTTTGTAAGAGAAGTGATCATTATCTTTGCAGATGCAATTTCCCCTTGTTTACACACAGGGATTCATTTTTTAATTGAAATGGATTGTTATTACTATTATGCTTTCTTACCGCAGAGGAATGTGTGCATAAAAATATTGACAAAAATCTATATTTTAACAACTCAAAGAAGTGTTCAGGTAACACCAGGATAGCAGCCTGGCCTGTGCCGTGCATGTGTACAACAGGACCCTTGGCTGATGTGCTCAGGCCTCCCTAACTGCTTGTATCGCTGTTTCATTGGCTACAGTGTGAAGATTTTCCTATAGGGTCAAACATTCCTCAAAATTATATTTTATGACTGATGAGTTTTCCATTGTTCAACAATGCAGCAGTTAATTTGTTTCTTTGTCTAGAAAATTTAGAATTTTTATAGATCTTTTTATAGTACACCACAAATTGAAATAATTGAAACACATGTAATTATAGTTAGCTTTTTAAAATATTTTATATTATATTTATAATATATTATAAAAGAAACTACAAGAGTTAAACAGAAATATACTTGAGGGTGATAATCTTCATATTCAAGCGATTCTACACATATTTAAACATCTGTTAGAGGACAGAGTTAGTCTAGAATAGTATCATTTGGTAGCTATTGTTCCTTTATTATTCACTTACATTTTTTGGTGGGATTGGGGACTCATGGCCTTGCATAGCCTAGGTAAATGCGCAATCCTTGTGCCAGGTCCCCAGCTCCAGTATATTTTGTTTTCCTTGACAAATCCTCCCCTATGTCTGTGAGCAGACACCTGTAGAAATATTCACATCCTTTCCTATAAGCTATAAGCCCTCAACATGTGATTCTCCAACTTGTGACCATCTCGTAGTCCCACTGTAGCTTCTGCAACTGCGAAGGCTCACATCTTTACTGATTTTCCTCAAATCCCAGTTTGGGACCAGAAAGCCTCCTTATGTCACCTACCACACACAGCAGGAAATGTTGTGTCCTTCTGTCTCCACTGAGGCTTCTGCCTCCTCTGAGGACAAAGGCGGAGCTCCTTGAGCGCAGTTAATGTCCTGATCTTCTTACAGCCAATGCCTGTGTGGGTTTTGTCCCTGGTGATTTCTTTGTGGCTTCTTGGAGAACACACCTGCACACTGTGTGGTTTTTCAGAGATAGGGAGTGTCTTAGGTAATGCAATACAGGGCTCAGTGTATACTCGGCACTAGGCAGACTGAAACAAGTAGAAGGGCAACTGAGCACTGTAAACAAGTGGCCAGATATTCCTGAATCAGTCACAGAGCTGGAGGAGATCATAAACCCACTGAGCACTTAGGAACACCTGGCTTTCATCCCTTGCACTCCGGGATTGTCTAGAAGAGGGCGCAGGAGCCTGGAGACAGTTAACTCTGGTTTCTTTTCTCATCCTGGGGAGCTTCCAAATGACGGTTTCCCATTTGTCTGCTCACTCCTTTTTCTCCATGTCTTTGCTAACACGGGCAGTGACCTATGAATATTCAAAGATGATCCAGGGTTCATCTGTTCTTAGTATCCCTAGTATAAGATAAAGGTATTAACTGCGATCCCAGCTCCTTGGCCTACCTGACCTACAGAACATGGTAAGGGCCAGCTTGGACACTTACACAGTGAGACCCTGTCCCCAAATAAGAAAAAAGAAAGGGCTGAGATATAGCTCAATGATAGACCAGTATTTAATTCAACCAAATATACAAATCCTTTTAGATCTTGCCCTGCCAGATACCAATTCAAATCAAATTCCCCTCATCAATTACATTAATTGCTTGGCATCACTAAGCTCATTGATACCTTGACAGCCCTGTGATTTGATACTGCTTACTTCCACTCAGTGACTGGGAGATAACAAGGGCCTGGAGGAAAGCAAGGTGCCTGGCAGGGTCAAGCAGGTAGTCCTCAGTGCCTGTGGGATAATGCTCCCCTTCCACTCCAGGAGCTTCAGACTCTTTCTTGCTCATCCCCTGTGCCCTCTACCACTGTGCTCTTTCTTTCCATATCATCCCTCCTTCTACAGGGTCTCATGTAGTCAGACTGGCCTCAGACTCCTTATGTCGCTATGTATGACCTCAACCTTCTGACCTCCCTGCCTCTCTCTCTCTGTAGTGTTGGCATTATAGGATTCACCACCATGCCTGCTTTATGTTTTTTTGGGATTGAACCCAGGACTGGCTGCATGCTAAGCCAACACTGTTAGCTCAGGGGCATCCCCAGGCTCCATACCCTTTGGCTTTGCTGTACTGGAGGTTCACACTGATGTGAACTCAGTTTTTAGCAAGCTTGCTTTCCACTTAGTTTCCCCTTACCATGGAGGCTTCTCCCTGGCTTTTAAGTCATCTTCTAAAACCCTGATAACCCACAAGTCAGACCCCCCACACTCTGGCTCTTCTGCCCTTGGCGCTTGAATCCACAGTCCCCACTCCGTAGAACCTGTTAGCATCCATTTCTGTTGATTCTATGCCCTGGCTCTTCTAATCTGTGTTTTTATTCAACTTCACCCAACATTGTATCTTTAGTAGTTTATAATATTTGTTACATTTATATTTTATTTCTAGGGTTTGTGTCAGGAGTGCTTGCAAATTTGCAGTATTTTATTGCCCTATCATTCCAAACAGTCTTTCTGACCCTTCTTATATTTATAGGTAGACACTGAACACGTTCCTTTTGTATTCTGCTTCTGGCTTTCCCACACCAAAAGCTGACTCCCTGCCATGGTGCCAGTCTTCCCACCTTGCTATGTGCCCAGTTTTTCTTCTGTTGTAATGAATTCGTGTCCCTTGGGACACCGTGTGTTGATGCTCTGAGGCCATGGCATGATCTGTCTTCCTCTATCGGGTCATTGTGTTTGTCTGCCCAGTTGTCTTGGTTGTCTACTCAAGAATCTGCTCTGAAAATGAACTACCATCCTCGCTCAAGGTTCTGTTCTTAGATTCAGTTCTGGAGATGTTGGGAGCAGGGTGAAGCTCACAAGCTCATTTTGTTTATTCGGTAGCTTTTAGAGTCTAAGAAGGAAATAGGGTTTGAATCTCCCTCTCCAGTTCTTCTCACAGAGACCTGAATCTTGACCACATTCCTTGTCCCACTCTTACTGTCTGTAGACACCGTCTAGGCCTAGACTCTAATCCATATCTTTCAATGCTTGTGTTACATCTATCGTGTGGACTGCCTACTCTTATAAACACAGTAACTCAATCGTTTACTGTACATCAATGTGAGTAATCTTGGGTTCCACACTTTGGGCAGCACCACGCATTATCTACCCTCTCCTGTGTCTTGAATGTATCTGGTCCTGGGAAGGCAAGATGTCACCTATCAGGTCCTCAGTGAATTCCTGGCTCTGTCTTGGGTGCTGTGTCCCGATAGTCCTATGCCCTCTGTTGTTAAACCTTCATGGAGGAGTTACACTCAGCTTCTTCTAACGGTATCAGAAACTAGGCACCAGGGTGCCTTTGTAACTGCCACACATGCGCACTGACAAACAAGCGGCCTCACGAAAAGATTTCCATACACTTTGCATTGTGACTTTGACTGCCATGATGTGCTGGTCAAGAGGATTATGGGAAGAAATCCACTGAAAAGGAGATCTGGTCCACCTTGAATTTGGGGGAAGAGCTTTGCCCCATGAAAACACCACTCACCTTTATACATTTTTATTAAAAGCTTCTTGGAAATTCATAATGTAGATCCCACCAAACAAATGGACACCCTTTGAGGTACATACACATTTGCACAGTCCACTCTAAGCTCTCTCTGGAGTGTTTGTCTTTTGCTTTGTTTGACTTCTCTGCTGTAGCTAACCCTGACTCACTTGGGTTCTTTGTCCTTCAGAAGATAGAAATGAGAGAAGAATTGCTTCCTGGATAAAACACCCACCACTCAGTAGTGTGAAGCTTTCTTCGCACATTTCCTTAGGGAGAAGTCTTGCGTTGGACTGCTTTTGCAGAGCTTGGTTCTCATGGAATTTGCTTAGGGATGCACTTCTGCCTTAGGTTTCCCACTTAGCCTCAACTGAGTTAATCTATACATTTGGTTTGGGTATGAAACCCCAGTGAAGCTAGTTCCCAGAGTACAGGAATGGGTTAGAAGGAGGATATTGGTGCAGCTATAACCTCAGAAGTGTGGCATCACCCAGGTGGGGATTTTGAGAATCAGGGTGTGGCAATGGCAGGGGGGGTTGTAGTCCCTATTTAGGAGCTGTCAGAGGAACCTGAAGCTTATATGAACTTCCTGTCTTTAACTTTTCAGGCAAAATTTATGCTTGGGATTCTTGTGAGAGCATAAATTTCAGGAATATTGTGATAACCTCTTGAGAGATAAGAACATTTCATGTTATCTTGAAAGGATTTTCTGTTTCACACACTGCATATTTTTTTGTGTTAAAATAAATATTTGCTCAAGACACAGATTCAGTCTTTACTATAAGCACCTGGGTATCCTGTCAGATAAAATAAAGCCACTTAATGCAATGAGAAGTACATGGATTTAGACAAAGCAGGATTTTCCTTTGCTGAGTTTCAGTCTAACTCCATGTAGTTGTTGCTATTGCTGATGACTGAAGGGCCAGGCTGGTAACTCCAGATCAATCTTAGTGACCCCCTGTGTTTATATACATATTCTGTGTGCACAAGCAGGATCTGGTGGAAATGAAAAAATTACAGGCAAGAAGCCGAAAAGTGAGGCCATTGGCTAGATGAAGAGACTTGTGTTAGCCGCTACCTTCACAGACAGCCAGGGGCTGGTCTGCTGCACTGGTGGCCAGATCCCTTAGGCTTCTCAGCGACTTCATTAGTTTCAGTGTCGGAAGCTCCTATACAGACCCAAGTGAACAAACGGAAAACTGGGCGCTGACAATATGGAGAAACTAAACATGGGATCCAAAAGAGTGCAGAAGTTTTAGAAACTTTCATAGGTTTGTTTATGTTTATCTGATAAAGCCAAGGATAAATCTGGTAGACAGAGACCCCCCCCACTAAGCATGTATATTCACTTTATGTGTGGAATAATTGTCAAATCAAGAATTGAGATTCAGGTAATTGAGTGATTTTTTAAGATTTAATCGGATTGTTCAAGATATCCCTAGCTGGCTGCACAGAGCAGTTCTCTGTATCTCACGCCATACTTAACACTCTGTGCCATTATTTGTGGTTTAAGCCCAGTTTGACAGGTTAGCACATAGCAAGATTTATCAGCCATTTTTCCAGCAAAGGAAAAGGTGAGACATTCCAAGGCCTTAACTGGTACGTTCTGCAGTAAGACCAAGAAGCACACGTTCAGCGTGCAGGGTAGATAGAGCCCAGGCTCACCTTTCAGCAGAGGCAGCAGCGTGGCTGAGACAGCTGCTGTCACTGGAACAATCATTCTTCACCTTCACAGTTTCTATTCCTGAGATGTATTGAGTGGTCCCGATACTTTAAACAATCAGGAGTAAATTCACCCAAGTTATTTTTCTCCTCTGTGGCTGCAATTTTCACAGCATGGCGTTGTAAAGTGTGTCGCTGGTTACACACCAGGCATGGGATGGATGCTTAAGAAATAGAATATGATGATGCTAAGACAGTGCACATGGTGGCTGGAGGGAGGGCTTACATTGCATGTGACATTTTCATTTTTATCCTAAGGGCAACAGCCTAGTTTCAGATATGTTTGCAATATTTCTGCATGTTATGTTTGAAAAATATGCATCATGAATATTTATTTTAAAGTTAAGACAGATCAGCTCACCTTTTGTGAATGAGGGTGGCTATATGACTAATTGACTGAATAGGGAGTCTAATTCTTGTATCACCTCCCTGCTGACACAATCATTGGCTGTGTGGCAACTCTCGGCATGCCTCCCTGGCTTCTGAAAAGGTGCATTCACTTATGATTTACCTGTGTCAGGTTTCATTTGCATCATCCCAGGGGGAGCAGCATTTGTTTGGCATCCTCTCTACTCACTGGGGAGCCTGTCAGTCTGAAGTAAAATGTGGTGCCCCAAAGATGCCTTGTGCTCAGAGTCCTCCTGGGCACTCAGAAGCAGCCTTCAGGCTGCTCCCTGAATTCGTGGCTACAGGTGTCTTTTCAATTTGTGTAACTAGGGTTGTATTTTGTGAGCCAAAAGTGTTCTAGGTTGTGTTTTGTTTGATGTAAGTGAGAAAAAGCGTTCACTATGTATTGTGTTAAGAACTACACCGGTCATGGTGGTGCATGTCAGTAGGCTTTGCTGAAGGAGGTGAAGGCAGGAGGATTATGAGTTCGAGGTCAGTCTGTGCTATGCATTTTGAAAGAAAAAAAGAAATGTGTCCTAAATTTCTTCACTGAAAGAAAAACAGTTGAAAAATATAAAAAGATGCCATCATCAACTTGAAAGTAATTTGTTGATGGTTAGTGCAGGATGGCAAATGACTTTACTGTAAACGCTGGTTTACAGGTTCCTTGCCTGTTACATATTAGGCCCCTTCACCAGAACATGGGTACAAAGGGAGACAGACAGAAAGAGAAGAAGGGGAAGAGGAACAAGGCCTGGTAATGATGTCTGCACTGCCATCTTTTGACCAAACCATCCCCATGTGTAAGTATCATTGATGAATGAACTTGACAGGGTTTCAGATAGTTACATTAGTTTTTATTACTAGAGAAATTATTTGAGGACAATTTGCATGTCCAATAAGAGGTAAACTCAGAATTATCTTTCCATGCATTAAACAAAAGTCAGAAACACCACTGGCCTACTTGGCACTCAAACATAACCCATAATCTAAAATCTGTGGTATTTTCCTTACCTTGTAAGGTATCTTGGGAGCTTTCATGTTTCTCTCAAGAGAAACATATCTATAATTTCTATATAATGGAAATGCCCTGGGAAAGTCTATAGCATTGGTTCAGTATCTCATTGGAGAAGAGTTGAGAGGGCAGTGTGGAACACACGAGGGAGTACCAGCTCCAGGAATGATCCAGCATTGTTGATTTAAGCTTTGCCCTTCCAGCAACAAAAGCCATAGCAGTCTGCAGGTAAGAAATAGGGTCAGAAATTGTGGCTTTATCAAACATTTCCTAAGTCATTTTGCTTTTATAACTTTGAATTTTAAAAATTAGACTGATTTTTTCCCCTCTGTTGAGAACGTAAAGTCATTATACAAACAGTTCTCTCTCCATAACAATGACTTCAACAATAGAAAAGCTTGGATAGGGAAATAATTATTTATTTTACAAACGATGGACATGGAGGGGGCAAATTTATTCACAGCTATAGAATCAATGTTGTGTGTGTCTAACCTGGGGCTCCCCAACTGGCGTTTGGTGCTGCAAGAAGAGGTGTCAGGGCTCTCTGGTGGGTTCTTGTATAGGTCTCTGTGTTGGTGAATCTTGACTGAACTTGATGGACTTTAAATCACCATGGAAACAAATCTCCAGGCCTGCATCCAATAGACTAGGTAGAAAAGGTTAACAGAGAGGGAAGGCCCACCGTAAATATGGGCTGCACCATTCTTTGGGCTGTGGACTGGACTGAAAACAACAGGGAGAGGGAGCTGAACACAGCGTTTATCTGTCTCTCCCTCCTTCCTGTGTTTGCACTGTGCCTATGCTTCCTATTACCGGTGCAGTGTGACCAGCGTCTTCCTGCTCTGTCTGCCAGACCCATCTACCACACTAGTCTGTGCCCCTGAGCCGTCAGCTATAATAAGCCCTCTCTTCCTTGACTTGCTCAGGCAGCGACGAAACAAGCAGATACTACTGGTGTAGGAGGGTCTTCTGTATTTGTGTTACTTTCATTGGTTAAATAAAGAAAACTGCCTTGGCCTTTTGATAGGGCAGCCCTTAGGTGGGTGGAGTAGACAGAACGAAACGCTGGGAGAGAGAAGGAAGTGTGGCAGACGCCATGCTTCTCCAGCACAAGATGGACACTGGTTAGACTCACGCCCGTAAGCCACATAGGGCAGCCCTTAGGTGGGTGGAGTAGACAGAACGGAACGCTGGGAGAGAGAAGGAAGTGTGGCAGACGCCATGCTTCTCCAGCACAAGATGGACACTGGTTAGACTCACGCCGGTAAGCCACAACTCAAGTGACTATACACATTAATGGAGATGGGCTAAAATAATATGTGAGAGTTAGCCAATAAGGGGCTGGAGATAATGGGCCAGGCAGTATTTAAATGAGTACAGTTTCCGTGTAATTATTTCGTGTCCGCACCGGGAGCCGTGCGGAACAGAACAAGGGGCCCTGCGCCGGGAATCCGCGCTGGAACGCAGCCCCCCGGGCCTCTTGCAACATATTACAGCCTGCCACGGGGAAACACAGCGGACCTTCGGACCCGAGATTTTTCAAACTTCGGGTTTTGAAGGCAAGTGGATGATTTCAGGGCACTAATTAACCCGAATTAGACTTATGTAACGCCTCAACCCACCTCAGCGTAAATCATGAGGACACTTTATTTAGTCTAGCGCCACACTCTATACTTTGCTAGAAGAGTTAAATCTCCGCTTCCAACCTGTCGGCTCTGGTCTTCTGTGTCTTGACTGGAAGTGAACTGGCTGACCTCACCACGTGCTCCTCCTATGACTGAGCAATGAATGATTCTTATTCTTGCATCTCCACGGTGTCTTTACACCATTTCAGGCTCTTTGCAACTCTTTATATTCTGAAACATCCGTCCTTTGCTTTGGGTTTCCGGAACTACAATGCATACCTCCCTGCTGTTTCTTTCTAGCTACTTTGCCATTATAGCCCCAACTTCACATGCTACTCCTGCTTCAGGTTGGCCTGAGTTTGGAAGAATTCATCATCGGCTCAGACATGTGGTTATGCCAAATGTATGTCCGTCACAGCAAAGATTTTGGGGATAGACAGGAAATGAGACAGAGAATACCTGCTATCCCTGTGCTCGTGTTTCAGTGGGAATGAACAAACGTCCTTACTTCTGCTATGTTAAATGCACATTTCTGCTGAAGCCCCAGTAATACTGTTTACCCAGTGAAAACCTCATCACCTCCCTCTTATTGAGGCTGACAGCCATCAAGCTTCCTGCTTTTAGCCATGATGCCAATGGTCCTCTCAGAAAACACTGACACCCAACTCTCACTGTGCCACCCAGCTTTAACCTAATGGCATTCCGCCTGATATATAGCATCAACTCTCTCGTGAAGTATTTTTTAATTTTCTCCATCAGGTCTGGTTCAACTCTGTGAAAGCTAGAGTCTGTCCGATATTTACATTTTCTGCATGGGTCTTCAGTTCATTGTTAGCTGCGTGGATATTGAACCAATTAGACAGATCAGCCACAATTAGCTTGCTACCCCTTTTGTAAAATGTTAATTTCATGTTGATATTGGGTAGCCTACCATAAAAGTCATTTGAATTGTTAGTTTGCTACCAATAAAAATGCATAATCTGTCAAACAATGCTATTATCCATTCTTAGTGTTTAAATATAGTGACTATAGGACATAAACACAAACACTGTAAAAATGAGATTTCACACCTCCTCACTTAGGGGTGGGAAAGCGTGATTTACTGTGTAGCTACCTGGGTTTGAGTTATCAGACACTAAACTCTGTGCTTTGGGGAACAAAAATTCCAGGAACTGTTCTCTCAGCCTGTGCTTATGCTGTGCAAGTCTTTTCTTCATTTCTTAATGTAAAGTGTGTATTGCTTTTAGAAAAGATTATTTTTCCTGCATGTCTTTCTATGTTGATCTGGCGATCTGTTCCACCCCCTAATCTTTTATAAAGTAGACACAAGCATACTAATATCCCCAGATGGAATGCCCCCAAGGTCAAGTGTTGCAGATGTAGGTTCTGAAAGATGTAGGGCTGAAAGAGACCCCTGTGATTACTTAGTCCCCACTGTGCCCAGGAGGAAAGGAACAAGGTGGTTGCTCACAGTGACAGGTTCTGTTAAACAGCAGTGTGTGGAGCATTGCTAGGAGATCTCACAATCTCTATAGCATTGTTGCCTACCGATACTGCAGGTGGGAAGATAGGGTCCTTCAGGTTCCATTGTATCCCTCCAGAATCCCGTGGCAACATGTAGATTCATGGTGGAGTCCAAATCTACCTCATGCTACACCCGGAGAGCAACCCCACACATTTCCAGGATTCATCTACCCCTGTTTTTATCAAAAAGTACATAGTATGATGTGTTTTATTTTCTGACAGATTTTTATCATGCTGGTAATTAGAGTCTTTGACACTGGAGATCCTGTCTGAAGTATAATGAGCATCTTCTTTAATGGGGTGAAGGGTGGGAGGGGCTCCTCATCCTGTTATTGTGTCCTCTACAGATGGGCTTCCTTGGAAGATCTCTTTGGAGAGAAAATAGGTTAATCTAGAAAGAAATGGGGACTTTGATATCCAAACCCCGATGTCCTTAATGAAATGAGCAGGATGTGTTGATGCATTTCTATTTCCTCATTTATTAAGCAGACAAATGACTCAGACACAGAAATCTGTGTGGATTGGACGTGTGTGGACGTGGTCATCTGTGGGTCACATGCAAGGTTCTCGCCTTTGCATTTAATGCAATGTCTCATGGTTTCTACACAAAAATTTACGCAGTTTTTGAAACAGATAAATGAGAGTATTAAATCATTTTCCTAAATTTACCAATGTAGAACTTGCTGAATAGGAACACAGCAAAGACAATGTAATATATTCATTTAGAGGTAAGTGAATAAATGACACAGCAGGAGCATATGTGAAGATCACCTTAGGTAATCTTCAAAAAACCTACATTTTTTTTAATTTCTTTTTGGTAAGTTAGGGTTATGGTCCCAGAACTAGAAGTGAAATTTTGTGAGGAAACAATAATTAATTAATCATTTACTCTCCATGGCCCCAACTCTGTGCATGTTAGAATAATACTGTGTGTGCTGTGATCACTGCGTCACCCCAGTGTCACACCATGCTGGTTTGCCAAGGTGGCTGTCAGTGTCCACAGGCAGCGCTTCTGTCTACTGATTCCCAGCATCTGCTCTCTTCACGTCACATGGTCAAGCATCATAGTGATACAGAGTGAAACTGCACATGGAAGATTTGAGAAATATTTAGGTTTCAGAAAAAGTAAATCAAATTAATTTATCAATATTCTAATTTCAGTGTCCAACTTCTATTACAAAGATTTTCAGTTAATTCAACCTGTTTAGAATGAATAAAAAAGATCTGTTTTCATTTGTATTTTGGGCTCTGTTAAGCAAACATTAAAAATTATGAAATGAAAATGTATAACAAGAATCAATACCATATGACATTTATCGATATTGATATTAACATATTTGAGGGTTTGTACACCTGAGTGCATTCATTTTGCCTCTCTGTATTTATAATGATTATATATATCTTAAGAAATGTTTTTTAATAACTTGTTATTTTCATAGTTATATGTAATATATGTATATATATATAAAGAGATAGAATAGATAGCAATGATCCTTTAATGTATTAATTGCCAATTCTTAAATAAATATTTTAAAATCACTTACATACTTAGTGCTATCAAAAAATTATTGTACCTCTGATATATAATTAGTATTTTCTATTTTTTATTTTATTTTTTTTCAAAAACAAACTATCTTTTTTACTTTATATATCAATCCCAGTTCCCACTGCCTCCCTCCTACCATTCCCTCTACCTACTACCCCAACCCCCATCCACTCCTCAGAGAGGGTAAGTCACATTGCTTTGGGGAAGGTCCGAGGCCATCCCTGCTATATCTAGGCTGAGCAAGGTATCCATCCAAAGAGAATAGGTTACCAAAAAGACAGTACAAGCACTAGGGATAAATCCTGGTGCGGCCCCACAATCTACCCCAGCAATGCAACTGTCAACCACATTCAGAGGAACTAGTTTTGTTCTATGCTGGTTCCTTCCCTCTCCAGCTGGAATTGGTGAGCTCCCATTAGTTCAGGTAGACTGTTTCAATGGGTGTCCCCATCACGGTCTTGACCTCTTTTCTCATATTCTCACTCTTCCCACTCTTCAACTGGACTTTGGGGCCTCAGCCCAGTGTTCCACTGAGGTTCTCTGCTTCTGTCTCCATCAGTTGCTGGATGAAGGTTTTATGGTGATACTTAAGATATTCATCAGTCTGACTACAAGACAAGACCAGTTCTGGCAGCCTCTCCTCTATTGCTTAGGGTCTTAGCTGGTTTTATCCATATAGATTCCTGGGAATTTCTATAGTGCCAGGTTTCTTGCTAGCCCTATAATGGCTCTCTCAATCAAGATATCTCTTTCCTTGCTCTCATCTCTGTCCTTCCTCCATCTCAACTATCCTGTTCTCTCAAGATTTCCCCCTCCCCTTCTTCCCTCCTCTTCCCCTTCCACTCTTCCTTCTCCCCCCACCCCCATGCTCTCAATTTTGTCAGACAATCTTGTCTATTTCCCCTTTCCAGGAGACCTATGTATTTTTTCTTGGGGTTCACCTTGTTACTTAGCTTCTCTAGGGTAATGAACTACAAGCTCAATATCCTTTGCTTTACAGCTAGCATCCACTTATGAGTGAGTAGACACCTTGTTCATCTTTCTGGGTCTGGGTTACCTCACTCAGGATGTTTTTTTCAAGTTCTATCCATTGCATGCAAATTTCAAGATGTCAATGTTTTTTTACCACTGAGTAGTATTCTAATATGTAAATGTGCCGCATTTTCTTTATCTGTTCTTTGGTTGAGGGTCACCTAAGTTGTTTCCAGATTCTGGCTATTACAAATAATGCTGCTATAAACATGGTTGAACAAATGTCTTTGTAGTATGATTGAGCATCTTTTGCGTATATGACCAAGAGTGGTATTGCTGGATCCTGAGGTAGGCTGATTCCCAATTTTCTGGGAAACTACCATACTGATTTCCAGAGTGGTTGTACAAGTTTGCATTTCCAGCAGTAATGGAGTAGTGTCCCCCTTACTCCACATCCTCTCCAGCATAAGCTGTAATTGGTGTTTTTGATCTTAGCTATTATGACTGGTGTAAGATGGTATCTCAGAGTCATTTTGATTTGCATTTCTTGATGGTTAAGGATGTTGAGCATTTCCTTCAGTGTCTTTCGGCCATTTGAGATTCTTCTGTTAAGAATTCTATGTTTAGTTCTGTACCCCACTTTTTAATTGGGTTATTTGGAATTTTGATGTCTAGTATTTTTTATTTTTAAGGATAAAAGAGTTGAAGCTGGAGAGATGGATTAGCACTTAATAATTTGCTGGTTTTCAGAGCCCCTGAGTTTTTTTTTATTCCATGCTCAAATGTTGGGTAGCTCACAACCAACTGCAAACTCTAGTTCCAGGAGCTGCCACACTCTCTTCTGACTTCTACTAGCACCCAAATGCACATGGCATCACACACACACACATGCATGCAGGCAATATCATGCATACAATCAAACATGTATGCATGTATGTGGACACACATACATGTGCACACACACATATGAACACAAATACACACATAGATTCTCAAATCAATTATATGTTGAGCTCAAGCCTTTTTCTCTTATTTCTGCCCTGACATCATCAATACCATGCAGAGAAATCCAGATTTTTCTTGTGGGATCTTGTCATTGCCCTGAGAAGACTATAGGGATCATCCTAAAGGATCCACTATGAGATGACTATAGGGAGCATTCTATAGGATCCACTATGAGAAGACTATAGGGAGCATCCTATAAGGTCTGTGTTGAGAAGACTATCGGGAGCATTCTATAGGGTCCACTCTGAGAAGACTATGGGGAGCCTCCTATAGGGTCCTCTATGAGATGGCTATAGGGAGCATCCTTTAGGGTTTTCTTGCATGGGCTCTGAGAAATTTCCACAAGGAGAAATCAGAATTTCAAGTGTCCACAGAGACTGGAGTGAAAGCCCAGGCCATGACCCTTAGCTGTATCTTTCCCCTGAACTCTCCTGGTGGATTTGACCTGCTCTCCCAGGTCAGTGCAGGGCAAGGCTGTCTCCAGGTACTGAAGTACATACTTCAGAGTGGGGCCGTGGTCTGAGGAGGCTCATGACAGGTCACTCTCAAGGCTTTCTTTAAATTTTCAGATATAAAATTAATACAAAGATACTTACTAGGAAAATGTGCTTAATAAACATTGCATCAACATATTTGGTTAGAAAGAGCAGATTTTTATAATTTAGGTGTTTGGAAAACTCAGCCCTTGGCTCTCATATGACAGACAGCAAGTTCGATATCTCTGACTGGAGATCCGTTAATAAGAAATGCTTAATGAAACCAGAAGAACACTGGGTTTATGGCCATTTACTTCTGTATAAACTCCTCCATCAACCTGCCCAGTACTAACAAATACTCATCAAATGCCAACAGCTCTTACTTTACCCATTTATATGGCGGTAACAAGTTGAATGCAGGTGGACAAAAACCAGCTCCAGCCGTAGGTGTCAGATACTCTACAAGGAATAAATGAGAAGCCAGCGCCTTCTGAGGTGCTGCGGCTTCATCTCTTGCTGTACTCTAATGAAATTCATTGGGCTACAATTATACCATTATCAAACCCATCACATGTATTGGGTCAAGAGGAGGCCAGCTTCAGATCCCTTCGTTGAGATGAAACCTCGTAAAGTTCTAAAGAAGGGGCAGGCCTTATTCATTAGTGTCATCCCTGTTGGCTTCTGCATGCCTTAGGAATACATGTGCATGCTTATTGATTTCAAACTGAGAAGTCTGTGGTCTATGGTGTCCCCTGACACATATCCAGGAACAGGCAATCACTCATCAAAAGGGCAGGGATGGAGTGGGGGCACAATGGCTAAGAAATCTGAACCAGAATATATTTTGTATGACATTCTTGATTGTGTCACCTCCCTGAAGGTTTTAAATGATTAGTTTGTCCCAAAGTTGATCCAACAGAAATATATCTGAAGGCCATTAAAAAAAAAAAGTCAGTGGTCAAAGCAGGCAATAATAGTAAGCCACAAAGTTCACCATAGCCAAACAGTATGAAAATGTCTCCTAGTCTGGATTATTTATTCCTATGATAAATGGAATTTGAACTTGGTAGGATGCCCCACAGGGAGACTTAGTCCTTGATTTTCGCCCAGAACCTCACCCAACCAGTGCCATCAATGGAGGACTTCCTGTCTGAGTACCTGGGCCTCTGAGGGACATTCCTCATTCAAAATTGCTCCTTGATGTTGTGGTTCTGACAGATTAGAGTACTACAGACAGAGAGGCAAGATCCTGACCTGGTGAGCTACTCCTGGCAAAACGTGGTTTCCATTCCCAGTGAGATTATGTCATCCTAGCATGAGCCGGAGCTGTTCTGTATGAGGGACTCAGCTAGAGGCAAAACATGGTGGGAATCATGTGGTCTCAAACTTTGAAATCACTGACTATTGTATTAGAGAGTCTCAGGGAGTAACTAGTGGGCCATTCGTACTGGTTAATATGCAAAGGATACTCAGTAAAACCATAGGCTGGAGGAAACCAGATGTTTCAGAATTATGGGTAATAATATATTTCCATCTAAACTACATTTATACATACATACATACATACATACATACATACATACATACATACATACATACATACATGTGTGTGAGTGTTAGTTATATCCATGGCTGTTTCTATCTGTATGCATGAATATATATCTATATAGATACCATTATATCTACATATGATATATCATATGTAGACAGTAGATATGTATATATCATACATTCTACTAGTTTTAAACATTTTAAATACACAGTTCTTGGCATGAAATATATTCATACTCTAAATCATCTGTAATCATCTGTAATCCATTTTTTAATGTTTCAATCTTACCCACTCAAGCTTCCAAACCCTTAGCAACAACACCATCCTCCTCCCTGCCCACAGCACTGCACAGCTTCTGTTATTCTTGTGAATTTAGCTTCTTTTCTTTGGCAAGTTCACCATGTCCTTAGATGAAAACTCAGCCTCTAGCGAGCAGAGTTCAGTGGGGTTTGCTAATTATTTTTCTTTATCATTTAACTCTTTTTGCCCTCACATCTTTGGGTAGCAAGAGCATTGATCGTTGAGGACCATTGGGGCACCGTACTGAGGCACCATACTGTGAGTTCTTGCTTAGGCAGCATAAAAATGTGTTTTCCATAGCTCTTCAGGTCAGGAGTGTGGGGAGTCAGCATATCTGTTTTCCACTGAGGCTACATCTCCATGGTCGTTGATGGCAGTCTTCCTGACTCTCCCCATGGGCTTCACTGTGATCACGGCCTCATGCGCACACCGTGTCCAGCTCTACCTGCTGCATTAGGATTTAACAACACTTCATATGACTTCTCTTCAAAGACAGCTGGACCTTGAAGGACTAGGGTTTACAGTTTCAGTCCCTAGTTGGGCAAGCTTCATTCAGCCTCTGTGTGGATGTGGGACCCACTTATGATTAAATTAACCTTTTCAAGGAGGGCACCAGCTTTACCATCTGATTTCTGATCTTTTTTCCCCCATTTTTTCTCTTAATTTCTGTTTAGTTTTTGTTATTTTATGCTGACAAGATCTGATTCACTTCTTATATGAATATTCTAGCTATTTCCTTTGTAGATACCTAAGAATTACATACAACACCCCAAACTATGCAATCAATACCAATTTAGAATTACTTACATACAAAACTTTTGCTTCTGACAGTTCAAACCCTGAGAGCAAGTTATTTATTTCATCAATTATATCTTTATATATTAATATCCAACTATAGAAATTTATAATTATTCCATGTATTTGTCTTTTACATAATATAGAAAACAAAAATGAAGGTACAAATCAAAATAATGATTCTTCTTTTCATATATATGTATATGTATACACACATATATGTGTGTCTATATTTTTTTCAGATATATTTTTCTATGTGTTTACTTTTAAGAGAAAACTCATTTTCAGTGGTTTGAAGTCATATCTAAGGTCCTTTCATTTCAACTCAGAAAGAATCATTTAAAATGAACTACTTTGCCTCTGGTTTGTCTGAAAATGCCTGAAATTCTATCTCTTTATGAGGGGATAGAGTCACAGTGTAGCAATTCTTACCCCACGGCTATTTCTGTGTGTGCTTCTCACAATGTTCTACCAAGAAGGGATCCTGCATTTGCACCGTGTTCCGTTGGACTTTGTCTATATGTTATTTTTGCTTCTACCCTGTGCTGCAGTCATGGATGACACCAAAGACCAGGCTTGGTGACATCCAGAGGACAGACAGATGGGCTCTGCTATCCCATAGGGATCTCTCTCAGAAACAATCCCACGGATGTACCACAGCATCTTACTAAGCTGAAGTGCATCACAAGCCCTCTGTTAAACACACTTCTGACAAAAAAAAAAAAAGAAATGTCGGTGATTGGATGAGACAGTTAATGTAGGGTGAAGTTGTTGAGGTTTTCTGTCCTGCCCAGTTCCCACATTCATTAAGTCCCAAAGAAAATCACACAGAGGTCTACATTAGTTATAAACTGATTGGTCCATTAGCTCAGGCTTCTTATTAACTCTTATAACTTATATTAGCCCATTATTCTAGTATATGTTAGCCACATGGATCAGTACCTTTTTCAGCGGGGCAGGTCACATCTTCCTTCTTCTGTTTCTGGGCAGGACTACAGATGAATGGGCTTCCTCCTTCCAAGAATTCTCCTGTTCTCATTGAACCACCTCTACTTCCTGCCTGTCTACTGGCCAATCAGGGTTTACTTAAAATATAATTGACAAAATACAGAATTGTCCCACACCAGGATGAGGTGGATGTCAGAGTGACATCCACTCCATCCAATAGGCACATGACCCTTACAGACTGTTCTGTGGTGTTGGAAACCCAGTGGGAGCCTTAGGAAGCTCACAAAGGAAACTGCACAGCTGCACAAAGGGATCACTCCCATGGCAGTTCAATGTAAAGTATATTCAACATTTAAACTTGTATCAATTTTGTTAGACTATATGTTCTTATAGATCTTAATGATTATCAGCTGCACTATTTTCCATGGGGAGTAGACAAAGCTGTCTTCTTCATAGGCACAGGCTTTTTCCCTAGTCCTATAAATTGGACCAACACAAGACCAATCATTGAAAGCAAATGAGCTTCTAATTAAACTTTCACCTCTTCAATAGAAAAAAAGAACTAAACCAAAGGATGTCACCGTCTTTTTGTGGGCAAAGTTGCCTTTGATTTTTAAGAGCAAAGATTCACTTTAATGCAGCTGAGCTGGCTTCAGTACAAGAGAATGCACGTTGAGTCATGATCCTTGAAGCTCTGAATGTGTCTTGCGTACATTTCCTGAGTATTTCCTCGGTGGCTGCACAGCGTGCTGACAACCTTTCTCTCTGTTGTAGTGACCCAGGGAGGCGTGTCTCTGGTCTCTGACATGTGTCCAGATCCTGGAATTCCAGACAATGGCAGAAGAGCAGGTTCTGACTTCAGGTAGGAAACAAAATAATGGCTTGAAAAATGAGTTATCTTGTACCACATGCCTGAACTGTCTTTTTTAATGCAGTTGTCCTATTGAAAAAAAGACATAACTTATCATTGATTAAGAAGCTGCAGTGTTTGCAGAACCCTAGATATAGTATGGTGATAATTTTCATAATTTCCAGGTACCTTGACGTTAATGGCTTCAGAAACTGAATGAGGCTAAAAACTTGAATCCCAAAGTATACAAAAAAATTTGTCTTCATATATGTATATATTTCAAATATATGTATAACGTGTGTCACTTGATAATATAATGCATAAAAGTAAAGAACACAAAAATCATTATAGTCTCATGTTTATCATCTCAAATAAGCTTTTAGGGTGACAAATACTACTGGCCCTCAGTGCCATTTACTCCAAGATGCTTCATAGCATTTTAGGATTAAGACAAGCTGGAGACCCCTCTCCAGTTGCTGGACCATGAAGCAGCTGTGATTACAAGCACTCCAGGGCTTTGCATTTCTTCCTGTCTCTAAGAAACCTAACGTTTGTCACCTTATGTGAAGAGCTTGTAAACAAGAGTAAGCTGAAGAAAATCAAGAGTGAAGGACACAGGAAAGGAGTCTCCTTCCTATAATCTGCCCATTTGTTTGAGAGACAGACAGAATTAAGGCTACTAACATGGGCTGAAAGCTGTGTTAGCCATGCGGAGGGAAGTCAGTGGATGTTTGGTAGGCCTGCCACAGCAACAGTGCCATTAAAGAGGATGGGGAAGCAGGATGCTTGTCTCTGGGATGACTGTCACAAAGTTGATTGTATTACTGGAATTTCTGGCACTAACAGCACAGTGTTGTAGACTGGGTGAGTTTTAAGGATAAACTTATTTCATGTCCTAGTCTGGGAAATCTAAAGTCAAAGGGCCACACTTGCAAAGCCCCAAAGTGGGACAGACTGTTGAAGGAGAAATTAGGAGCCTTATCGGATGAGGATACCTAGGCCTCTACCCCCCACCTTCCCTGTCATCTCTTCCTCTCTTCCTCTCTCCCTAGGAAGCCATTAAGATCCCAGCCCTGGTCCCCCTATGATTCACCTTACATAAACCACCTTCGTGTGGCATTGAGTGATCAGGGCTTAAGGAGGATAGTGGAAGCGCAGGATATTCAGGGAGGCACAGATGATTGATGCCTAGCTTATGAAGCTTCAGAGGGAAGCAAAGACTCTGCCAGGGCTGTTCATGTGCTATTTTGTATTAACAGTCTGTGGAGGGGAAACCTGTGCTTCACTGGGACTATAGGCACTTGTCAGCCAAGGCAGAAGAATCATCTGTGTATAGTAAGATACCAGCATCATTGAGGCAAAGGTTTCTCACAAGTATTTCATGGTCAGCAGAAAGAAGCTGTGGTCCATAGGGGGATGAGGCAGCAGTTTGGCAGATAATATTCCCCATATGGTATTCGTTTAAAGGCATAAATAGGTCATAGTGTGTGGCTAGGGCTTGTCACTATGTGGCAGGGTCAGCGTCTTTCTGAATGGAGGCCAGGATGGCCACTGATAAAGGTACAGCCTCTAATTCAATAGAGACCCCCAGCAAAGGAGAGATGCCTGAATCATGAGACAATCCCAAAGATAAAGTTTGGAGTCAACCTGAGCTTACACAACAAGCTGTATCTGTTGTGGAAGGCAGAGATGGAGAGCAACAAACTGACCCAGCCTTTCTGGAGCCCAGATGACCATCATTGAGTCTCAGATGCTTCACATTGGGCTGTATATACTGTTGGGTTCAATTTTGTTTGATCACACTGTAACTATGACCTGATTCTTTTGTCTTAGACAAAGGAAGTATGTAAATTAATATCATCATATTATTACTTTATAGAAGGGACATATTTAAGAGTCTTTAGATTTTTAAAGGGACATTGAACTTTTAAAGTGTTCTGATTTCAAATTTGGACTGTTTTATATTGTAATATTTATCACCTAACATGGGGCAGCAGGAAGCCAGTATGTATGCTGGGGCTGTCAGAGAAGGAAGACAGAATCTGCTTTTAGAAGACACCCACGGTCTTCTGTTTAAGTGTGTTAGCTTTCCCAGGTCTCTGTGTTGTCCAAGCATTTCTCCAAGCATGCAACAACCAAGACTATAACCCCTTGGCAGTGGCTGGAAAGGAAATCTAAAGAGGATTTTGATTTTATTTTGAGATTTCATAGGACTTTATTGCTAGACAATTCTTCAAGGAGAAAAGATGAAGCCTTTGCTTTCCAATTGTGTATTTGTTTGCCTTGCTTGAATGAGCAGCCTGGAACCTTATTACAAGTTCATTGGAAATGGGTACTATCAATGGCTTCTTTATTCTCAAGCCGAGGATGAAGGAATTCTGAGTTTGGTCCTGAGTGTGATTTCAGCTCTACGTTTTCCATGGTGACCTTTATTGGGTCAAGGATGTAGTGATCTATTTTGTATTTGTTTGGATTTTTTTTGAAACACATGGATATAAGATTCAGTGAAAACTCTTTTCTTTAGCTACAGAGATGATCTTGGCTTACCTACCTAAATTGTTAATAGAATGTCTTGTATCAATCTCAGATTCAGTGCTGAAATTACTATGGTCAAGAGGTGTTGGATTCTTAAAGTATCCTGTCTTCTTTGGTGTTGTGGAGGGAAAAGGGTCTTGCACATGCCAGACAAGCATCTTGTAGGTGTGGCACCACCTGATATTATTTTGCTTCCATACTATTAGATTTCACTTGCCAGAAGTTTATAGGTATCTTACACACAGTTTCATGATATATAATCCTACAAGGACTTTGTCTGGTTTCACTGTCACAGTAATGCTTATCTTATAAAAATTAATTGGGAAGCATGATTTAAAAAAGCTCAGGGTCAGAAATTGGGGTTCAGCCTGAAGATCTGAAAAGCAAAACAGTCAGCTACTGGCTCTTACCTCGACCTCAGTCTGAAATGGCGATCCTGCCTCCAGGAATCTCAGAATGAGACTGTGTTTTGAGAGCTGTTTCCTCCCATCTTATATTCCTCTCTAGGGCTGGGATTAAAGGTGTGCACCACCATGATTAAAAGCATGCACCACCTGATTTCTATGGCAACTATTGTGGCTACTAGGATTAAAGGTGTATATTATTGTGGTTACTAGGATTAAAGGTGTTTGTTGCCATAACCTGGTCTATTGACCAGTGGGACTGTTTTACTCTCAGATCTTCAGACAGTCTTTATTTATTAAGATAAAATTGAAATGCACTGCATCTTCCCTCTAGAATATTCTAGAACAGTTTCTGCACAGTTGATAATGGCTTCTCCTTAAATGCTGATGGGATTTACTGATTAAGCCACCAGGAGAGGGGTTTTCTCATGAAAAGTCTTCAGTTACTGACTCAAAAATCTCCTTCATGTGCACATGAAGTAACTTCTTTTGTTACTTGATTATTGTCCGTATCTTTCAGAGGATTTTATTTTCCTTCAAGTTGGCAAACTTACTGACACAAAACTTTCCATGGGACTTTCTACACATTTACCTTAAATTTTTATAATGTGTCTGATTAGCATTTCTATAAGCAATCTTATGTTTAATTAGCACATTACATACTGGATTTCAGTGTGGGGTTTTCAGTCATAGTCCATTTTGGGTTGAACCTCCTGTCTTCCTCTGCATCTTCTTCAATATCTTTGCACCTTCGCTCTCATGCGAATTGTGTTTTCATGTTGCAGGTGTTATGTTACGACCATTCTTCTTTCTGGACACCTCTTTTTCTCCCTTTGTGGTCCCCTTTTTAATTTTACAACTACACATACACACACACACACACACACACACACACACACACAAAGAGAACATGCAGATTTTTCCTTCTAAGTCTGGGTTATCTTGTTTAATGTAATTATATCCAATGGCTTCCATTTCTTTCAGCAGATTTCATAACTTTTGTTTCTCTTTATGGCTGCATAAAATTCCACTATATGTCTACACCATATTTAAAACTTTGGACTTACTCATATTTTATCTTATATGTATGAACATTTTGACTGCATGTATGTATTTGTACCATGTGCCTGTCTGCCACCCCCAGAAGTCAGAAAGACAAGGTCAGATCGCCCGGGACTGGAGTCACAGATGGGTGTGAGTTACCGGGTAGATGCTGGGAGCTGAAAACCCATGAGCTCTGCAAGCGCAGCTGGTGCTCTTAACCACGGAGCCATCTCTCCAGCCCCTGTAGCACATTTCCACTCTTCTGTCCTTTGGAGTACGGCTATCTGGGTTGATTCCATTTCTGAATCTTTTAAATCAATAGTGACGTCACAGCTCAGTTCCCTTGTACTCACGTTTTCTCTGTTGATTGATTTGATGAGTGGTGTTATTGATCCTCTAAAAGGACAACACTCCTTTCGCTGAGTTTTTTTCTGATTCTTTAGCTGTAGTTCTATAGATTGGACCAGCATGTGCTCATTGAATCTTCTTATTTGGCACCCTTGGAACCAGGGGCTCTGACTGTTGTTTTTATTGCCCCATTTATTTCTTAGAGTTGAGAAGACCAGTGACCTAAGGTCCTTCTTCTTCACGCTTCCCTGTTATCGTTCTTTATGTTGCCCTATATAGTGTGTGTGTAACTTTCCCTCTGGAGCATGTGCGAAGACCAAACACTCACTGGCACACATTTGTAAATTTATTGATACCACGTTATTGCCAAGAATACATGAGTTCCTATAAGCATTCCTTCCAAGTTACCTTGAAAAGAATGTATTAAGAATGTACTTTTTCCTGTGAAAACATGTTGTTCTCAGTGCTAGGAGTGAAAAAGAGAGTTCTGCATTCCCACATAGCTCTGTACCACCCACCACCTCTGCCCCTACCTCCTACTTCCAGTTTTCAGTAACCTTTCCTACTGTGAAATCACACTCATTACTATTGAAACATTACTATTGGAAACATCTTCAAGCCCTGGGAATCTGTCAAACTAATGGTAGTAGATAGGGCTTCAGATTTTCTCAAATTTTGTTAGACAACTTTATTTTGTCATTGGCAACAAATATAATGATTTTTTGAAGTTAAAGATACATCTTAATGAAAATTTCTCAGGAAAAGTATAATCTTATCATTCACTGTTTGTCAGTCACCCAGATAAATAGGCACTCAGTAGCGAGGCAATCAGCCATTGCCTGGTATGTCAATCACGTATGTCCTTTGTTCTCGTGACTGACATTTGTGAGATCTCAATCTTCACTGGAGAGGCTCTGTGGGTTCAAAAGATATATACAGTAAAATACAAACCCATTCTTGCTTTAGCAGGGACTTTCTGAGGTGGCCTTGGCCTTTTCTGTGTAAGGCGCACTGTCCTTGATGGAGTACTGCCTTCACCATCTGGCGACACAATGGGAAGATCCTGTTCTGCCTTTATGTCAATTTCCAAGAACTTTGATTCGACAGATCCTCTGTAAGGGTCTTTATCCGAAGATCAATGGGTCACACCATGAAAAGAGATGCCTCGGCCCACAAGCTGGGTCTCTTCAGCCCACGACTGAAAAGACACTATTCAGAGGTGCATCCCTTTGTAAGGAAGGTTGGGTAGAGTTGAATTGAAGGTCATCTGTACCAGTAGTAGTCATTGTGCAGGGACCACTGGCCGCAGATGCACACAACCTGTATTTATTGATGATACTTGCTGTCTGTTTATGGGACTGAAGAACGCAGGTGTGTTCAGACACAAACTGATGCACCCTGGCCCAGAAAGGATGCCTTGAACTGTGGACGAAGTGAGGTGTGAAGGCAGCTAGTCCAGAGGTTTACCAGACTGCTGATGTTTACAACAGAGAAGGGGATATTTTTTGATTATTTCATAATTTTACCACCACTTTTAGTGGAAATCAGTCCAGTTCTTTCTAAATTCTTATAATCAATACTAATGACTGTTATATAATCCAGATGAATGCCTGATGTGGTCAAGATGAGCTGGACACAATGGTAGTCAGCACTATAATTACATGTAATTTAGGGCTGCCTTTTGTTTGAAGAGGGCTTGCTTTATTAAGTTGATAAAACTATCTACCATCTTGTTTTTATTTGAATTATTATTGTTTCTTTGGAAACCTTCGTAGTTTTCTTAAGGCAACCTAAACATTAATTCCAGGATTACCAGTAAATTATTCAAAGTTAATGGGGCCTAGCACAAAATCTTCCTGTTTGAATTAAGTCCGTGGGAGGAAAGTTTCCAAAGTATTTGTTAGCATTGACCATTGTCTGAAAGACAAAGTGCATTCATTAAGACCAAGGAATTATGAGGAAGACTAATGGGAACCCGGGTGCCAACATGGGAAAGAGGGTGCGGTGTTGGGGAGCGACCCAGGTCTCTGTTGTCTGTCTACTTCCAATCCTAAGGCGAACACAGCCCCTCTCTATACACAAGTGCAATTATCTTCACTTTTTTTAAAAAAAAATTTCAATGATGGGAATTTGATATGGGCCTTCATGCTTTCTACGTAAGGACTCTACCCATGGCATTCCAGCCAGCGGCCGGCCCCTCCACTGTTTGCCCCAGTGCTGGTTTAGAACTTAGAACTCTGCTTCTGTTAGGCAATAACCCTACCACAGCCACATCCTTAGCCAGGAGCTATTGCTGTTAGTTTTTTGTTCGTTTATAGTTTGTTTTTTTGTTTTTGTTTGTTTGTTTGTCTTTTTTGCTTTGAGACTGGTCTTGACATTAAGCCCAAGCTAGCCTCAAACTCACCACTTCCCTGCCTCAACCTCGGAGTACTGGGGTGTGCGTGAGCTACCTATGCTGGCTCAATGAACAGGTTCTTCCAGAATAAATCAAGTTCACAAGCAGCTATCAGGGTAATCCCTGATTCTTGCTGTATTGTTTTTGAGACAGAACCTCAGTGTAAAGCCTGGGTTGGTCTTGAACTTGTAGTCATTCCCCTCCTCAGCCTCCCAAGTGCTGAGGTTACATATGCCCGCTACTGCACTCTGTCTTTCTGTGTATGGTTTTCTTTTTCTTCTTTTTCAATTTTGGAAGAGATTGATTGATACCTTGGACTTCAGGCAGGCAAGGCTCTCTACCACTAAAGTCCAGTCCCTGCCCTTACAGACAGACGCATTAAACTTTAAGCATTGTTCTGCAGGGTCATGTCTTATCTAGGACTTGCTGCTGGATCTTAATGATGGCAAGCCTCTATTGACTTTGACTTATTCTAAACAAGGATGACTATGGTGACTACATTTCCTTTTTCATTGTGACCTTAATGAACCACTGGGTCCCACAGGGTATGAGCTTCACAAAGCAGCCGAATAGGAAGGAGGTCGTACCTTCAGCCCCTTGTCCCAAGCAACAAACACACGGTAATGGAAGGGAAGCAGTATTGAAATCATACACAGTTGTGACTGCCACCTGAGCCAGGGCTTCCTGCTCTCATGTATAGTGGGGCAGGTTATTGTATGTATTGTTCCTAATCTAATTTTCAAAAATGTTTCTCATTGGTAATAGAGGCGAAACTGAACAAAGGATTTCCCTGAATGTTCTGAGCCCACAGCTCCCAACAGCTCCAGTGGCCCTTTCCCATCTTCCTCCATTGTACTTCACCTAGTCCCAAACACAGTCTGGGCTGCCTGGAACCAGATTCCTGGGCTCACAGTCCAGCAAAGTCGCCACTCTTCCTCCAGTTTCTATGCCCTACTTCAATTTCAGAGTGCCATACTTACACAGCCTGGCCCTCTGTAGCTCCCCACAGTCCTGGCCACAAACCTATATCCATGGCTCTTGCCACATGCAGAATGGAGCCAGCTCGCATGGAGACACACAAGCATCTCAAAGTAACAAAATTTCAGAATCGTACCAGGCTTTTCCTAGGATGGCTTTTCATTTTGTCAAATGGAACGCATCTCATAGAGGACCTGGCCCTCCCTCCCCACTCAGCTAGCACCTCCATGCTTCTGAATGCTCTCAGCCCACCTCTCTGCAGCCTACACAGCCAGCCTTCCCAGTGTTGGCATGCCTATGACACTTCTTTCTGTTCCTATAGTCTTGTTAAATCATGAGGTCCCAAAGGGAAGGGGACAGGCCTTATTGATTTTATCTTTTATTGCTGTGCCCAAGTCATGGTAGACACTTTTATTTTCTGTTGAATTGGATTAAACTGAAGCTAACAAGCCTTTCCCTAGGGATACGTGATCACAGCCTCATTAGTACTGTGTTAAGCCAATTAAGTTAGCCACTGCTGGTCAGGAAATGGATTAATGACTGCTTTAGAAAAAAAAAAAAGAATGGCCTATACTAGAAAAGAAGTTTGGAGATTGACAGTGAAGTCATGACCCAAAGGAGAACTATTTGGTTTAGAACTGGTGGGGCCATGGTGCCATACTCACAGTTTCTGTCCCGATATAGAAGCGCTATTTTAACCCCATTTGATTCTTCCTTTTGTGACTGTTCTTTATGGAGTTCCTGGTGGCAGATGGGAATCTCTTGCTATCAGATGGAGGCACAGGAAGAAGAACTGACATCTAGGAGAATGGGAAACGGGTTAAACCCCTCTCTTGACAAGATGTTGCTCAGTTCTGTGACCATAGAAGGCCGTTTTCCTTTCCATGTGGCATGCTAGTGATGGTGTTTAGAGTAACCCCAGCATCGCCATGAGATTCTGTTCCCTCTGTACCTCTTTAAAGAACCCATAGAGTCTCTCAGACAGGGGACAAGCTCAGCATTCTTTAAATGAGCACTGATTTCCCACTAAATCTCCCACAGAATTATTTTCAAGGAATGGAGGACGAGAGACTTTACCTCCGCGGTCTTACTGCTTGGTTGTCCTGTGTGACATTACATTCTCCCTCTGTGAACTGAATCCTGGAGAGACAGAAACAGAACTTAGTTTTTGTTTTGTTTGTTTTTGCGACGGCCTTGTTGTAATGGCCGGCCTTTTTCTCATAGGCACCCTCCTACTTCAGTGCCAGTGTTGGGATTGCAGGCATGAGCCCCTGTGCCCAGTTCCCTGTGCCCAGTTTAGTGTTGGGATTATAGGCATAAATCCCTGAGCCCAGTTTAAGGTGTTGCCTCTGTCTAGACAGACATAATTTTATTACTGTTCGTACTTGCTTATCTATTGATGCTTTTTTTGTCTTCCCGTTTTAACTCCTTATAAGGGGAGATTCGGTTGTAATTATCAGGTAGGAGCAGAATGCACAGGCAAATCTTCCCATGCCACATAATCCTGATGGTTCCTTCAGTCCCTCTGCTTTCCAATGACTGTTCTCTCTCCACCCTCCCAACAGAGCTAAGGCTTCATATCTGACCCTGTATCCTTTTGCTGCCATTCAGGGGGCCTTGTCCTTCTGGGACACCTGAGGATGACCTTTCTTCCTTTTTTACCTCTTACGCACTACACAGGTCCATCCTAGCACAATTTTAACTAGCATGGTGCGGGCTTCTCTCCCCTAAAGCAGGTGTCGCCTCCCTAAAGAGGACAGCTTTGTTATTCGTCATCACTGTCTCAGTGCTGAACCCAGTGTGGGGCTCACAGCGAACATTTAGTAATGACTTATTAAATCTTCCGTTTTCACTTTTAAATTAGTTAGATATTTACATATGGTGAGGCGGTGATAAATGTGAGCAGGCGCTGCAGACTTTTGATCCATGGGTGATTTTTCAGGACAATCTTTACTCTGTATGAGAGCACTCCTGTGTGGATACTCAGAGATGGGCCTCTGCACCTGTGCTACCTGAAGATAATTTGCATACACAGTCGTTCCTCTTAATTAACAAGAGGGGGGAAGTTGATGCTGTTTTATCATTAAGGGGCATTGATAGCTTAGTCTGCTTTTCCATTATCTTTATCAATTAAAAGAAAACTTACTAGTAAAAGAAGTCTCTTACAGGGTAGAATTAAGACCATATTCAAAGTTTAACAAAACTCAGAAAGGCTTAGGATGGTTCATCTCAAAACTGGGCTCTGCGTGGAAGAACTTTGCCTCCTGTTCTTTCATCCATGTTCACTTGGCGTTTGGAAGTAGAGCTCAGTCAAAAAACCGTATTATTTTTCAAAACTCAAGTGTTGTCTTATTGTTCCAGCCACTGTCTGTGTCAGCAAATGGTTTCTTTGCTATTCAGTTAACTAGAGGAACAGAAAAGGAAGTAATGTGGGGCCTGGCTCACCATTCTTTGTGCAAATAGAACAGGTCGGTAGAGTTGTCTTCAGACCTTAAAATCTGCTTTTGAGTCTGCAACAAGAATGCCCCTTCTCTGCTCCAAAATGACTTCAGGATTAAAGGATAATTGAAGGATACAACACATTTCTATGGCCTCCCTAGTAGGCAAGCATGTAGCTTTCCCGAAAGTTGCAGTTGCTAAGAAACTAAACAAGCCTAGGGAAAGCCTTTGCGGTAAGATTACTTACTGTTCCTCCGAAGAGTGAAGTACATCTTTAAGGACCGCTTAGAAAGGTACCACTGCTGTGTTGTCCTCCTTGCCCTGGGAAACCTTATTGAGTCTCTAACAAAGGGCGCATTGAGAGTGTTTCTGAGGTAATTCCTCTGTCAAAGGCTGCTTCACTGAGGAGATTCTCATGTTCTCCACCTTTAGGTGTTTGTAAAAGTGCATTACTTTCGTGTGGGTGGGGGGTAGTAGACCATTATTTAAGCATGTATTAATCTGTTAGCTTTGAAATGCAAAGGAGAGCTGATGAACTAAACATCTAATTTCATCAATATTGCTGGAAAACACAGTCTGCGGACAACACAAATGACGGTGCACAGTGGTTTCTGTCTCTGTGTCTTTGTTCATCATGTAAAAAAAAATGAGGTGAAATAGAAAACAAGATCATGTCTCTGTTCAGTTGGGGCTCTAATTCTTAGCTGTTCTTCCATAGTCTATATAAAAAGAAGAGTCTGTAAAACTTGCGTGATGCTATTGAGGAACCCCAATGACCTTTGGGGCCAGAGGAAGTATGTGACACCAGGTTCCAGGACCTCCAGAAGAAGAACTGACCCTTACAGTATAAAAGCTCAGACTCTTACATCACCACCATTCAGCATATTTGGTTGAGGCCACTCTCCCTGATCCTCAGTTTCCTCTTAAAACCCTTTAGGGTCTCTGGTCATTTATTCTGATTTCCTCTATTCCTCTGCCAGAAGTTGAGAAGGAGTCTGGCAGAGTGAGTGGTCATTGGTGTGTGCTTCACAGAAAATGGCCTGACTTATTCTGCTTTGTGTTGTTAGACACACTCCAACTACCAACTGTCGCAGCCTAATTGGAGAAGTGGGAACTAGGGGTTTTGAAAGTTTCACATTGTGGTAAATATAATGCTGACCATTTTCTTTTCAAGTGTGCCATTAAATTCATTCCCAGTACTGCACAACCCTCACCAACACGCTTCTCAGAACCCCCTTTCTCTTGCCAAATTGAGACTCTGTACTCCTAAAACAAAGAACATCATCCCACATACAGCTCACAGCTGCTGTCCCACTTTATGCGTCTCTGAATGTGATGGCTTCGTGGACCTTAACCATCAGTAGGCTAAGCCCTCATAAGTGTCTGGTGTGCCAGCAGCATTGGTAACCTTGGATGCATAGTTTATGTTATTCATAAAAAGATATGTGGAACACATGATCAGGCTATCTTGCAGGTCTTGCATTTGAAAATCAGTGTTTGATATCAAAAGTGTTCCGTTGTGTAAAAACTCTCAGTTTTAGAAGCCTTCTCCCTGTTCTCTATTTACTACAAATTATGTATATCTGCGGATGTCGGGGTAATAAGGGAGGCCCGTTCAGTTCCCCATGCAAAAGTATTACCCCTTCTTGGCCTCCTTCAGATAACGTCCTGAGAACAACAATAAAGAAGTAGCGAGCTGGGGCTGCGTGCATTTCTAACTGCAGAACTCCCTGGGACAGTATGATGCAGCCTGTGCTGTGGACCATGAGAAACCTATGTGGGGAAACCAAGGCACAGGAGCTCTTCAGAGTCCTAGAATGTGTGGGCTGGTCTCAGCTTGCCATCCAAGGATTTTGTAGATTAAGAGGGTCAATGCTCACCTCCCTTGCAGACATTGGCAGGGAGATCACTGCAGGAACCACACTGGTTTAGTTGTCGGCGTCAGTGTAGATGTTTTTCTAAGCACCTGCATTTTCAAGCTAATGTCAAGTCCTTTTTATTTGCTGTATTGAAATTATCTGTTTAATTTTAATGACTGAAGTGTTGACCTGGCAAATGTTTTAGAGCAGGGGTTCTCAACCTTCCTAATGCTATGACCCTTCAATACAGTTCATGTTCTGGTGACCCCCAACCATAAAATAATTTCATTGCTACTTCATAACTGTACTTTGTCTACTGTTATGAAACATAATATAAATCTGATATGCAGGATAGCTGATATGTGACCCCCAAAGGGGTCGTGACCCATGGGTTGAGAACCCCTGTTTTAAAGGACGCTGTTCCTGACTGACCAATGTATGGATCATAACTCTCGATTCTGGCCTTGAGCTAGACCACTGCTTTTGTCTCTAGTGATGATCTCACTTCTGAAGTCAATTCCTATTGGTAGCCATACTTCCTGTCCTCTGCGGAGAACATCTGTGAGTTTGGGGTGGGCAGGTCAGTATGAGAGGCACCCACTCTCTGGTCGACGTTCCAGGATTTCTGGGTGATGGCTGTGACAGTGGATAGAGCCCCTCCTTTTTTTTAACAGCAACAGATGACTGTTACACATGGCTCAGACTGAAAGTGACTGACTGCTTGCTGCTTTTCTACCCAGCATGTAAAGAGAAAGGAGTGGACTAGGTAGCTTTTAGATTTCACTACCACCCATAGGAGACAAATGAGCCCAAGTCACTCTTGAACTGCATTATGTGCTCCTGTGGCCCGACTTCCTGAATTGTACCAGGCATGCTCCCTATGTATAGAAGTGAGGATGAGGTGGGGGAGAAAGGGAATGACAGGAGCTCTTGAACAGGTTTGAACTGCTGATTCAACAGATTTATATAAGGATGCCTTCTACAGTCTCTCCCCCACCCCTGTGTGTCTGCGTGCACGTGTGTGTGTGTGTGTGTGTGTGTGTGTGTGTGTGTGTGTGTGTATTTGATCCACAGCCTGGTTTCTACATGGGATTTCTTTTTTTTCAACTTATAAAAAAAGCATTTAATTGAGTTCACAATTTCAAAGAGTTAAAGTCCATGACCGTGGAGCTAAGACACAATGGCAAGAACAGCTGAGACTTTGTACATCTTGATTTATAAGCAGGAAGTAGATAACACACTAGAAATAGTATGAGTCTTTGGAAACCTCAAAGCCCACCCCAGTTACACACTTCCTCCAACAAAGACACACCTCCTAATCCTTCCCAAATGGTTCCTTGCACCAACTAGGAACCAAGAAGTTAAGCATATGATCCGATGGCCACTGTTCTCATTCAAACTGCCACATTCCCCTTCCTGGCCACCATAGGCTCATAGCCATAACATAATGCAAAATGTGCCTAGTCCAACTTCAAAGATCGCTGTGGTCTTTCAGTCTCAACACCGTTTAAAAGGCCAAAGTCTCTTCTGAGACTCTGGGTGACCTCTTAACTGTAAGACCCTGTAAAATCAAAATAGAAATTATATCCTTCAAAATATAATGGCACAGATTATATGCCACCCTTCCAAAAGAGAGGGTTGGGGCATAGTGAGGAAATACTGAACCAACGCAAGACCAAAACCACACATAGCAAACCATGAATCTTGTGACTTCATGTCTGACATCAAAGGATTTAGGTGGCTCTTCCCTTCCAGCTTTGTTGAAGACAACATACTTCTTTCTCATGGGCTGGTTTCACTTTTTGTCTTCAGATTTACTTGGCAAACATCTCTGGCATCCAATAGCTTGTGTCTCCAACACAACTCTGACCCCAGTGCCACAGCTGCACATAGTGGCCCCTCCAGACCTCTTGGCCTCGCAGGGATGTCATGCCAGGCCTGCCCTGCCCTTTGCCTTTGCCTGGCCTCGGTGGTTCTCCTTAACCTTAGAGGAAGCTACTACAGCCTCCTTACTCCTGTGTCCTTCATGACTCTAAAGCCAGAACCAGGTGATGCTGCTGTGTTAGACTGCCCACTTGGGATAGACCTGCCCTCTACAAATCACATTTATAGAAGATTTTCGTTATCATTGGTTTTTAGAAGCAGAAAATTCATTAGACCTTTTCCTTTCACAGGTTGAAAGCTTAGCTGAGTAGGGTCTTGTCCCGAGGTCACCCCTCCCTTTATTCCAATGTGAATCAGGCCACAAGCCTTAGTTCCCACTTTAAATTATTTCAATAATTTATTTATTTAGATATTTTATATCCTGGATACAGTTTCCCCTCTATCCTCTCCTCTCAGGCCCTCCCCTCCACCTCACCCTGTTTCTGCCCCCTAACACACTCCCCCTCTATTTCTGTTTAGAAAAGGGCAGGTCTCCCATGAGTATCAACAAAACATGGCATATCAAGTTGCAGTAAGACGAAGCACCTCCCCTTGTATTAAGGCTGGGCAAGGTGACCTAGTATGAGGAGTAGGATCCCACAAACCAGTGAAAGTGTCAGAGATATCTCCTGTTCCCACTGTTAGAAGCCCCACAAGAGGATTAATCTACACAACCATAACATATATGCAGAGGGCCTAGATCAGTACCATGCAGGCTCCCTGGTTGCCTGTTGGTTCAGTCTCTGTGAGCCCCTATGAGCTCATATAGGTTAGTTGATTTCTTGAAGTGTCCTTGACACCTCTGACACCTACAATCCTTTCTCCTCCTCTTCTGCAGGTTTCCCCAAACTCCACCTAATGTTTGACTGTGGGTCTGCATCTGCTTCCATCAGTTGCTGGATGAAGCCTCTCTGATGACAATTGGGCTAGGCACTAATTTGGTCATAGGAGTTGGCCAGTTCAGACTGCATATCTGCTATTGTTAGGGTCATCCTTGTAGATTTCTGCAAGGTTCCCCTGAGACAGGTTTTTGCCTGACCCCAAATGCTCCCTTTTTTCCAGTACCCTCACCCTCCATCCTCCCCCACAACCTATGGCTCATGTTCCCTTCCTACACACCCTCAGGTCACTCATGAAATCTCCTCTATCTGGGTATCCATGAACCATCTTTGTTACCTAGTCTCTGGGCCTGTGGATTAAAGCATTGCTATTCTTCATTTTATAGCTAATATCCACTTATGAGTGAGTGCATAGCATATTTGTCTTTCTTGGTCTGAGTTACCTCACTCAGGTTGACTTTTTCTAGTTCCATCCATTTGTCTTTACATTTCCTGTTTTTTTTGTTTGTTTGTTTGTTTTTGTTTTTAACAACTGACTCCACTGTGTAAATGTACCACATTTTCTTTATCTGCTCCTCAGTTGTTTTCAGGTTCTGGCTACTACAGACAAAGCCACCATAGACATAGTTGAGCAAGTGCCCTTGTGCTATGATTGAACATCCTTCGGGTATATGCCCAAGAGCGCTACAGCAGTGTATTGTGGTAGATTAATTCTGTTTTCTGAGAAACTGACACACAGACTTCCAAAGGGGCTGTATGAGTTTGCACTCCCACCAGCGATGGAGGAGTGTTCCCCTGACTCCACATCCTCTCCAGCATGAGCTGTCGCTTGTGTTTTTGATCTTAGTCATTCTGACAGGTGTAAGATGGATCTCAGAGTCACTGATTTGCATTTGATGGCTAAGGATGTTACGTATTTCTCAGTCTTTTGAGATTCTTCTGGTAAAGCTGCCGGAGCTGTGGGCACTAGTGTGGAGCCCCACAAAGGTGGTGCAGTCTACGGCTGCTGGGCAGGATTTAAGGAGTGTTAGAAGGCAGTGTGTGGTATCTTGCTTGGGGTCCCTAGATTGGGCCTGGCCTCTGATAAACTGGAAGTCTTCCTCCAAAAAAAGTAGGAAGTAGTAGGCTGGGATATGGGGCTGGGGGTGCAGTCTGGGATTGTTGGGCAGTCTTAAAGGGGTTTTGTGGGCAGTGAATGCTGTATTATCTGGGGTTCCTAGGACCATCTTGGCCTCTCATATGGCTGTCAGGTATGTGGGCCCTAGTATGGAGTCCAAAGGAGGAGTTGTAATCTGGGGTTTTTTTGGCAGGGTTTTAAGGAGTGTTAGCTGGTGGTAGGTGGTTTCTTTCCTGGGGTTCCTAGACCCTGCCTGGCCTCTAATAAAGCCAAGGGTTCCTCCAAAGAAGTATGCTGGAATATGGGGCCCACGGGAGGGGTGCAGTCTGGGGTTGTTGGATAGGATTAAAGGGGTTTAGTAGGTAGAAGGCAGTGTCTTTTCTGGGGTCCCAAGGACTACTCTAGTGTCTGGTCTAGCTGCCGGGGTTGTGGGTCCTTGTGTCTCTATATGGGATAAATGTTTAGCAAAACCTTGGAGCTGACTATGTGCTCCATAACAAGCAGGGACTGTGGCTCCCTGTGCTAAAACTCATGCCCTCACAACGACAAGTGACACTGTCTTGGATGACTGCTGGTGTCCTTTGGAGACCAGCCCTCATGCATGGAGACCTATGCTCTGCTGAATGGGAGCCGTCTTTGTGAGAGACTGGCAGTGAGTCACCCAGTCCTGATGTATCTTGCAGTGCAGAGATCGGCTCATTGGATCATTGGCTCTAGACAGATTTTAATGAGAATTAAAAAGGAAGGAAGCCATTGCTCTCCTGGGACGGACCATCTTGTAGAAAGGGGAAGGATTCACAGCTTGAGTGTATGTGGAAGTAACTAAAGCCTTGAGCCAGACAAGGAGAAAATGGCTCCCTACCTCACTCACATGGAAATGCCAAAGCAATAGAATGCATGGAAAAAGCAGAAGGAATGTTCAGGTGTGTGTGTGGTGGGTCAGGGACATTGCAAAAGGGAAATACAGTTCATCCTGTAGTGGCGTCCCTGAGGTTTTATGTAGCCTGTAGATTCCAGTACCTCACCATACATAGGGAGAACTCAGAAAGGAGGGAAATGCACCTTTGCTGGATTGTACTGACCAGAGAGAGCATCATGGGAAATGTAGTTAGAGTTACCATAATCCCAGGATGTCAAAAACCTGCCCCTCTCCACTCCCCCACAGGGCACACATGTGCAGCATCCAAGTCGTGGCCATGCTCTGTCACACTTCTTTACATCATATTTCTGCTATCTAAGGAAAGGAAATGAGAAGAGGCAAGTCACTGTGTTTGGCCATTTCTGAGTAGAGATCCATGGGCAAAATTGTCCTTCTTCTCCCAGACACTTCTGTAGTTCCCCCACAGCACTGAGCTGAGTCCTCAAGTGTCTCATCAACCTCAGAGAGCAAGAAACAGCAAAGACTAGGCAAAGGACCACTGTCTGGGAGGTGGTAGTTGGAAGAGGTTCGGTTTGCCAGGGCCCTGTGAAACTGAGGCCCAAAGGATGCAGAAGGTGGGTAGTGGGTCTGACAGAGGGAGGGAGGGGCCAGAAGCTGAGGGGTTTTGGCTTTGTGTGCTGTCCTAATGTTGTAAGGGATAATAAGGGCTTGCCTTGAGGACAGGGCCTGAAGAAGACATCACCTGAAAATGTGTGGCATAGGAGGAAGATGTCTGGAAGCTAGGAGTCTGTCACTCTGATGACATTTAGGGTCAGCTGCTGTATACCCACACATCAGGGTGAGACTTTGACATCCACAGACCCAAGTTGCCTATGGCCACTTAGAGCCACTGTGTCCCTCTTCTAAGATTGACTGGGTCTTCTTGGTTAAATATGTCAGGGCACTTGAAGATACCCTTTTTACTTTAGTTTTGTTTTTTTGTTTTTCGACATAGGGTTTCTCTGTATAATGGGCCTGGCTGTCCTGGAACTCGCTTTGAAAACCAGGCTGGCCTCAAAGTCACAGAGATTCGCCTGCCTCTGCCTCCTGAGTGCTGGGATTAAAGGCATGTGCCACCACTGCCTGGCTGAAGACCCTATTTTTAAAAATTTTTTAAATTGTTTTTTATTGATTGTTATTGAGCTCTACATTTTTCTCTGCTCCCCTCCCCTTAAACCCTCCCCCAAGGTCCCCATGCTCCCAATTTTTAAGAATGATGTAGGGTAAATACGAAGATGGAGGAGCGGCTGTCATAAAATGAGATTATTTTGCTGTGTTTAAATAGGGCAAACAATGAAGAGTAGAGAGAGATGCAAGGCCGAACTGCACTGATGAAGTCTAGTGTGATTCTGGAATCCTCTTTCTTGGCGACAGGACTGCACAGTGCAGCAAGGATGTGAGCTGATGATGAAAACAGTCTGAACTGCTGTTCACAACCACTGAACGGCTGGGCTACCCCTGTGGGACAACAAGGGCTTGGGCATGCATTCCTACATAGCACCTGAGCAGAGATACAAACTTCATGTGGGATTTCGTAAAAAATCAGCATAAGACACTGTGGAACATTCTAACTCCAGTGAGGAGGAGACAGAAATTGATCAACAGGCAGACAGGATTGTTGTGACCAGGTCAGCCCCTCTGCAGCCGGGCCCATCATCATCAGTCTCCTGTCTACCAAGCTTGGTATTGTCAGCTTGATACACAGGGTGCTGATGTCCACAGAACGTGGACCTTCCACACTGACCTCTCAACCCCCAGACAGCATTGGTTTCCTTGGCTTCGGAATAGTTTCCAAAGGCTTTGGATCGAGAGCCCAAACTGATGGGCCCAGGTCTTAGCGTACGTCAGAGAGATGGCTCTGTTCTGTTGGCTAACGGGTTCACTGGGGTTCTGGCTCTTGTGCACTTAAGCAGAAGTGACTGGCCTTCGAGCCACAGGGCCATAATGACATGGAGACGCTGAAAGGAAGAACAGAACATGTGGGCTGCTCAAGCGGTGCTTGTAAACTGAGCCCAGCATGTCTCTGTTAGCTGAGCACAAGCTGCAGTCTGCCTACTTTGCCAGAGGCTATGCTTGTATCTCTTATAATGGTTACTAAATTTGTGAGTGTCTCTCCCAGCGGTGTGTTTTTATGTGTGTGATCATACATACGAGCACATACACTGTACATTCCCCCACGATGACTGTGTTCTCCCTGACCTCTTGGTTCCCTTTCTTATGTTTGTCTTGGGAGTTGTTGGTCAATTACAAGCAACAGAAAGTGAAAACTAAATCAAAATATTGGAAGGTTTTGCCCTGCGTACATGGAAGCATAGGAGAAAATATTTTCCAGAAAGTTTTTGCACTCTTAGGACCATTTGCTGATCAAAAATACATTGAAAACATTAATTTCATGGTGAAAACAGATTTGGGTCCAGGGACTGATGTCTTGAGCTCATGAACTTGCGTGTCTGGGTTTTATAATCTCTGAAGTGGGAAGGGGGCAGGTGCTGTGACAGGAAATGGTGGCGTCTTCACTGGACACCTGTTCCAGCAGAGAGGTCATCGGCAGGCTTCCCTCTGTGCCTCCCAGGACATGGTCAGCTCCTGGCACCCGTGAGGTCTGTTGAGGAGTTGAAGCTTCTTATAGCTAGGTTGCTCTACAGTTGCTTTTATCCTCCCTGTCTCTCAGCCTTTGACTAAGATACCCTACAGAGTTTGATCCTCTAATCCCCTTGCCTCCTGATCCCCCATGGAGATGTGTAATGTGTCATGGAATTTGTCATGCCCTGTGTTGGACGCTTTCCTGAAAAGGGCTTCTGCCTCTGGACTTTGGACAGTCACAGTGAAAGAGTAAAGGGTCTCACATGAACACTCAGCCATCCAGGTAACCCGGTTACTTACCCTTGTTCTAATTCTTCCTGGGATCTGCCTTATCCACACACACCCTCTTCCTTCCTGTTTCCTTCAAAAGTTGCTTGAAAATGACTTTGGCCTTTCTAAGAGTCTTGAGTTCTTAACACAAGGGTTTTTTTCCCTCCCTTTGCATGACAAACACATCTTGCTTGGTAAATATCAGGATCCCATGACTTGCATCAAATGGGAAGAGTCAAATCAAATTTCCTCACAGGAAAATACACACATTTTTTTCCCCTCAGTGTGCCACTTCTGAGAGCTAGTCAGGGTTTGGAAGTCACTGGTCACTTGACGAAACCCAGTTCAGTGGCATTACTGATGACTGAACTCTTGCAACACACCGTTTACTTGGCTGTAGGATCTTTCAGGACTGGTAGTCTGCAGTACCTAAAAATCACATGAAATATGTGTTCCCTTCCTGTCCTCAGGCTAGAGAGAGCCATCTACTCTCGGACGTGTGTTTAGTGCTGCCAAATCGCCTTCGCAGCTTGAGAAGATGAGTATAGAAGCGATCACTGTATAATGACAAGAAAAAAAAAATGATCCAGAAATGACTTATGTGAGGAAATCACAAGACTCATAAAAGGCATTCTGATATCCTCAGCCACACACATTTGTCTTTCAGATGATGGTATTTTCTGGAATGCTGAGCTCAGCCTTCTCAGTGTATGGCCAATTTGCTTGGGATGGTCTTTGGGACACTGTCATTCTCATTTATCAAGACCATGTCCTTCGGTGGCTGGAGAGCTCCAGTGTGTGTGTGTGTGTGTGTGTGTGTGTGTGTGTCTGTGTGT
>PVIU01004266.1:0-27025 GCA_004026605.1 Ondatra zibethicus
TTAGTATGTGCAAAGGCCTGGTTTCAACGTCCAGCATCAAGCAAGAAAAGATGAAGGGGAATCAGAGTTGTTGAAAACATCCACTCAGGCAAAAACATATGCACAAAAATAACTTGAAAAATTAGCTTGAATTTTGTATGCTTAAAATGACACAATAGGATTTGCATAGCTTAAACCATGATCCAGAAAAATACTAATACAAAAAAAAACCAAACAAACAGAATGAGGCATGATAAATGTTACATAACTGGCAAAACATACACACTGGGCTTTGATGCTAACAAGGGGAGGTTTTTCACAAAACAGCCAGGATTCTTGTTTCTTCTCCAAATGGTTCTTAGACACCTTGCTAGCTGACCTTTTATTCTACCACAAAAACACACCAGATACATGCATACGCAAGTGAGGGTGACTGTATGATGAAGCATGGTCTGGCTGATGGGGTGTTGTCAATAGTAATTAGTCTTAAAACTAGATTCTTATGAAATTAAGACAAACAGAATAAACATAATTCTTAAACCTACTATTTTCATCATCATCATTCTCTCTCTCTCTCTCTCTCTCTCTCTCTCTCTCTCTCTTTCTCTGAGTTTTTTGAGACAGGGTTTCTCTGTGTAGCCTTGGCTGTCCTGTACCTCACTCTATACACCAGGCTGGTCTTGAACTCACTGCCTCTGCCTCCTGAGTACTGGAATTAAACATGTAAATCACCACCGCCTGGCTTTTTTTTTAATCCATTAACTAAATAATAACATTTTCTGTTCTTGACAAAGTGAATCATATACTATTTTTAGGTTTGTTTTTATTCTTCATACAGTAGGAATTTTCAACTGTGCTATTTTGCTGTCATTTTCAAGTAAAATAAACAATAAAATGCTCACACTGTATTACACTGGAGTCACAGTTTATTCTTGGCAAAGGAAATGGTAAAAGCAAAATAAAATTACAATTTATTTTTAGCTTTAAAAGTCAATATCATGTCATGTATTTAAACAACAATAACTTCTTACTTTTTCTTTGGCTTTTTTTTTAGGAGATTATACTTTAAAAATTGACCTGACAGATTTTGAGAAAAATAGTCGCTTTGCACAATACAAGCATTTTAAAGTTGGCGATAAAAAGGTACTAAAAGTTTTAATTTTTAAAATTTAATCAAGGCAATGTCTTGAGTTAACACCGAAACGATGCAACAAAGCTTTGATGTCTGTAAAAATAAAAATACATAATATAAACTTGTTTGTTTAACGTTTTTTCAAATGCTTCCTACTGACAGTGAAAATGGCTCTTTCCCCCCCTCAGTCCTTTTATGAACTGAACATTGGAGAATATTCTGGAACAGCCGGAGACGCCCTTTCAGGGACCTTTCACCCTGAAGTGCAGTGGTGGGCTAGTCACCGAAGAATGAAGTTCAGCACGTGGGACAGAGATAATGACAACTACGAAGGGAACTGTGCTGAGGAGGAGCAGTCTGGCTGGTGGTTTAACAGGTTTGATGCTTTGCACACAGGGCTGTAAAGGCGTTAATGGCATCAATTATACCAAGCAAGGCGATGGTGACCTTATGTGTGATGTTATGCAATCCTTACCAGAATTCTTCAGCTGTGAGGTCCTTTTGAGATTCATTGTGCACATTAGTAAAGCCCGAACAATAAGTAACAGAAGCTGGGTGTGGTACCACATTTCAGTAATTCCAGGACTTGGAGGCAGGCAGAGACAAGAGGATCACCACGAGTTCAAGACCTGTCTTGGCTACATAGCAACCTCAAGACTAGCCTGGGACACTTAACAAGATCATGTCTTGAACACACACACACACACACACACACACACACACACACACACACAAAATAAACAAAATTTTCCAATACTATGTCTTGGAAATAAATCAAAGTTCTACTTTTACAAGGATTTTATTTTGAAAACTGAGCTACTGTTGAGTTATAACAAGAAGGCCCCAAATTGACATGAGGAAGTAGAGAGCATGCACACATAAACATATTTGTGAGCTAGATGTGATGGCTCACACCTGTAATCCTGGCACTTGGGAAGGCGAGGCCATCAGGTATTATATGAGGTCTCAGCTAGTAGGCACTTGCCTAAATAAAATAAACAATAAATAAATAAAAGCACCATGCACTGAAATCAACTAGACCCAAAGTGATGTTTTTAATTTGCATGTTTTTATAATGTTTATTTTTTTTAAAAATTTAAAAAGAAAACAAGAGAAGAGAAGGAGGGGAGGAAGGAAGAAGGAGTTTGCAGCATTCTGTGAACCAACTAACTCTTCATCATCTCATCTCTTACAAGATAATCCCCGTCACTGCTCTAATTTCGTGCTACTTTTCATTCATCGTGACGTTTATTAGTTCATTTAATGCAAGCCTTCCCAATGTAGGAAAAAAAATGCTACAATATTCTTAACACTTAATCCTACTATAGCTGCTGTTTGAATATTTCACCACTATCATCAAGCTCATTCTGTTTTTAATTTTTTTTTAAATATTTTCTTAAAGATTTATTTATTTATATGTTAACAGTGTTCTCCCTGCATGTATACCTGCATGCCAGGAGAGTGTACCAAGATCTCATTATAGATGGTTGTAAGTCACCATATGGTTGCTGGACTTGAGCTCAGGACCTCTGGAAGAGCAGTCAGTGCTCTCAGAGTGATCTTGAGCCCTAATACCACTGATTCTACCTCTCAAAAGCTAGAATTACAGACCGGACATGTACCACTCACGGTGCCTAGCTGAAATCTGCCCTCTTGCCTGGTTCCCTCTCAGTAGCCATAGAGTAGCTGTGATTCCATTTCAGCAGAATTCTTCAGGCCTCAAATGAGAGGTAGCACACTGTATCGTTTCGAGTTGTCTTATCTCTGGACCAAATGTCCCTGGTTCCTTTTCAGTTTCCCAAGCTGCATTTTTGTAGGATCAGTTAGGTGCAGATGGAAACTCCATGCAGTTTTCCTCAAAAGTGACCCAGCTGGCGTGTGGGACAATGTGGGACGAAGCATCAGCTTTGGAAATATTCTGTTTTCCTTAGAAAACAGGAGCCACCTCAAAATGTCTGAACACCTAAACTTTCCATTAAGAAATCTTAGGCAATTTTGGAGTATAGTGTTTTCCATATAACTGGACTATCCATGTAAATCCCATAATCTATATAATTTTTTTCTTAGTGTAAATAAAGCATCTCAAAATTTATATGCTATTAGTGGATCTATTCTATACATTCTAAAAGTAGACTCTATATGCTATGATTGGGTCTATTCTATAACACTATAAGTAGACTCTAAATGCTATGAGTGATCTATTCTATACATGCTAAAATTAGACTTCATATGATATGAGTGGATCTATTCTGTACATGCTAAAATTAGACTCTATATGCTATGAGTGGATCTATTCTATACATGCTAAAATTCCTTAAAACCAAGAAAGTCTCCATTATAACATTGCTTGCTGTGGATGTGTTGGCTTTTAATTAATTACTATTTTTTGTTTGTTTATTTGAGACATGGTCTTACTATGCAGTACAGTCTGCAGTCTGTCCTCAAACCCGTGGCAATCCTCCTGCCTTAGCCTCCCAAGTGCTGGAATTACAGGTGGAAACAGACATATGTGGCTGGCTTTAGAGAGGTAGATTTCAATGCAGATACAATGAATTTAAGGTATTTCCATCAATTAAGGGAAATGTATGCAGTTGCAAGAACAGTAGGCTTCCTGCTGGGTTTTACTGTTCCAAAAATTGAGTCTGTTTAACAGTTGACCATTTATTAAGGAGATGGAGTACACACAACAGTGTGAGGGAACAGAGAAGGAAGATCATTAAATAATTTTTCCCTATTGTGCTAACATGAAACACGACGAAACATCTTTCCCCTCTTAGCTTCCTTTCCTTAAAAAGAAAAAGATTGTTCCTCTCCTCTTCTTTTTTCCTTCCTTCTCTTCTTGTAAGTAAGCAGCATTTAAGACTTGTCACCTGCGAACATTCATTAATGACTGATTTTGAACAGACTTGAAGAAATCATCGTTAATATTACTGAGACCTAGAGTGTGTACATCATCCAGTTGGTTGGATTGTTCTACTCCTGAGTGAATGGCAGTCTCACAAATAATAAGGAAGGCGAATAAATGATATAGTTGACTTTTGAAACAGGGGTTGGAAAGATCAAAAAAAGGCAATTTAGTAGCTGGCACTACCCAAGAAAAACAGGTAACCCTAGAGAGAAAGGAAATTGTTCCCGAAACGTAGCCTTAACTCTTTGTTTTCCATGTTACATTCTAATTGATGGGAATTGTTGGCTCTTCTCAGTGTTTCTCACTATTGAGGCTGGAATTGCAACGCCCCCTACAGGTTTCTGTAGTTGTTGTCCAGCCCCACCCAGGTAGGAGCCCTCCGCTTCTTACTCAGTCATCTACAAAACAGCCGCCATGTGTTCCTACCATTGATGCTTAACACCCTCTGCTTTTCCCTCCGGGAAAGACTCAAGCCCCAGAAGGACGAGCCAACGCCAGGACTTCTTTAGATTGTTTTCTGTGGTATTTGGTCACAGCCAAGAGAAAAATAACTAAAACCCTCATTGCTACCTCCCTTGCCTTTCAGGCCTCACGTCTTTGCAAGTTTTATCTCTCCCCGGCGACCACCACCACACTGCCCGTTCCCCCAAACACTTCTTTACCTTGGAGGGTCAATCTTTAATAACTAGTGTCAAGTTCAGGCTAGAAACTGAAGGATGCTGGAATACTGGTCTCAGACTACGAAGTAGTAGACCCTACAGCCCATTTCTCAACAGGCTCCAAATCAGACCAAATATAATAGTTTCTCTATATAAAGTTATCCAAGTGTTTATTCTAGGAACTCTGGGGGTTTTTCTTTTCAAATGTTACTTCTCATGGTACTTTAGAAACACAGTGGATACTGAATCCCTGCAGACTTAGCAGGCATGGTTTCAATTAGTCCTCGCTATTTAAATTAGGAGTAATGCCAGGATGGTCAGCGAAAGCAAATCACAAGCTTAGTGATCCAAGCCTGCTACTTTGCATTTATGAATGAATTCTATGCTTTTCTGATTCAATGGTTTGTTTTTTTTTCTTCTCAGAACTAGTTCTGAGTATTCTTCTCATAGCCTATAGTCTGATATTTTTTCATTAGTTACAGCAATAAATAATAGATGATGATTAATATCATAACAGGAAATTGACTATAAACTGTTACTTGAAATTTGTGAATGCCAAGGACAGATGAGTGTGTAGACCCCAAAGGAGGAAGAAGGAAATGTTTAAATTTTACAATAACCTAACAGACCTATCTAGATTGGTGCAGTATATGTGAAAAATTAACTTGACAACTCAAACAAAAGATTATTTGCTGATAACTGGGAAGTTTTTAAAAGTTGGTTTAGGTTCTGTTTGCTGATCTTGAAGATGCAAATAACTGATATGCTAACAACCAAAGAAGGGAATCTGAATCTTGAAAGTCACATCTCGACTGTAGACTGGTGAACTTGGAAGTACACCAGTACTTCTCAGGAAGCTGCAGTAGAGTCCCTTGTCCCCATGTCTTACTTTGCTAATTGCGCCCTCGTGGCCGAGCACGAGGTTAACACTTTTTTCTTTGCTTCTTTTTCTTTTTTCTTTTTTTTCTTTCTTTCTTTTTTTTTTTTTTTTTTTTTGTTTTGTTTAAAGGTGTCTTAGTCAGGGTTCCTATTGCGGTGAAGAGACTCCATGACCACAGCAACTTTTTTGTTCATTTGTGTTTTCAAGACAGGGTTTCTATGTGTAGCCCTGACTGTCCTGGAAAAAGCTCTGTAAACCAGGCTGGCCTTGAACTCACAAAGATCTGCCTGCCTCTGCCGCCCCCCCCCCACAGTGCGGGGATTAAAAGTGTGTGTCACCACTTCCTGCCTTACCACGGCAACTCTTATAAAGGAAAACATTTAATTGAAATGGCGCCTTATAGTTTCAGAGGTTAGTCCACTGTCGTTACTGTGCGGAGCATGGCAGCATGCAGGCAGACATGATACTGGCTACATCTCAATCAGAAGACAACAGGAAATAGTTTCAGTTCACACTGAGCAAAGCTTGAGCAAAGGAGACAGCCAAGCTTCCCCGCACAGAGACACACTTCCTCCAACAAGGCCACACCTATTCCAACAACGCCACACCTTCTGACAGTGCCACTTCTATAGGCTTATGGGGGCCAACTGCATTCAAACTACCACAAAAGGCTACTAAGAACTGAAATGCTTATTTTTCAACACACTCCAAGTGGTCTGGGATGGTTTGGGATAGGACCAAAACTCACCTGTTTAAACAATGACATTTGTTTGTATAGAAGTTTCAGGTTTGGGGAAATGTTTTCCTGGGAAACAACGGAAGTCATCATCTAAAAGTTTTATCATTTCTTAGCAAGATAAAGTTTCTGAGTGTTCTGTTTTCTTTTGTTCTCCCACTAGGTGTCACTCTGCAAACCTGAACGGGGTGTACTATCAGGGCCCCTACACAGCAGAGACTGATAATGGAGTAGTCTGGTACACTTGGCATGGATGGTGGTATTCCTTGAAATCTGTGGTTATGAAAATTAGGCCAAATGATTTTATTCCAAATATCATTTAGTTGTTCCAATTGGCCTCTTTCTGCAATTCATATTGGTTTGAAATATTTGAGAAATACAATCCTGAATAAATATTTGCATGGTGATGGCAATTATGTGTGACTTCTCATTCTTCATCCTGCATTTTTTACTTAATACACTTTTAGTTCAGGAGATATGAAATATCCAACAAATAAATGTAGATTTTATTAATGTTTACTGAGTTTCTATGTATATAGGGGCATGATAAGAGTTCAAACTGTATAGAAAACAGTATAGACTAATTAACATGGTTAAGTAACAACACAAGCCTAAATTTGAAACAATAAACCAAGTATGGCCGGGTATGGGGGTACATGCCTTTAATCCAAGGTCTCAGGAGGCAAAAACGGTTGGATATCTGAGTTTGAGGCCAGACTGGTCTACAGGTGTGTTCCAGGAAAGCTAGGGCTGCACAGAGAACCCGTCTCATAAAAACATAATCAATCAATCAATCAATCAATCATGAATGGTGCAACTGACGGAGCACAAGACAAAACACAGCTAATGATAAGTGTTACAAGCTGTGCTTTGAATTCAGGTCTCTGGCTGCAGAGTTAAACTGTTACACACAATCTAGGTTCTTAAATAATATAAGCACTACTCATCTTCAGGATATTTCTGTAATTCACACCTTCCTTCATAGGCTTACACTCGGTGTTAGTCCATGGTGGAGAAGCAACCAGACCTCGTCTTCCTTCATATGTCAGCCCTGGGGAGGCAGGACTATTGCCATTTAGCTGAACTGAGAATTTCTGAGTTTTGGTTAATGCTCAAAGTTATAAGGTTAGCAAAGAAGCAAAAAGTCAGATCCAATTGTTTCGTGCTAAGTGAAATTATTTGACACCATCCTGTGGCTCTTTTGGAAGGAATCTTAATTGCTATTTTTATGTGTGGGTAAAAGAAAGAGCTTCCAAAATTTGTTTGCATGCTAACTCTGTGTCAGGCCCAAAAGACTGAGCTCAGACAGCTAAGTTAGGGGGAAAAGATATATATCAGTTGCATATTGTAAGTATTTTTGTCATTGGGGCCACCATAGCCAGGTCAGCAAGATGGCTGCCTACTACTGAAGAAGAGAACCACTTCTGTAATCTTACTGCCTCTGAATAATTTGGCATCTTTGACCTATTGGAACTGTGCCAAGAATGCCTGTCTTCACCCCACAATGTGCCCTGTTCATTTTAGACATATCCAGATAGCGGTGTCCTCAGCTCCCGGACTTGTCACGTCTGTCAGAAACCTAACATGCAAACACACTGCAACAGTCCTTAATACAGTGACTCCTTTGGTTCCCAGCTTCCCGACTGTCAGTTAGAACTATATAACATACAACCTGACATGAAAAGGCAAGAGAAGGCCTGGAGAGATGGCTCAGAGACTGGCTGCTATTCCCGAGGTCCTGAGTTCAATTCCCAGCAACCACATGGTGGCTCACAACCATCTATGAGATCTGGTGCCATCTTCTGGTGGGCAGGCATACATGCAGACAGAACATTGTATACATAATAAATAAATAAATGAATTTAAAAAAAGGCAAGAGAAACATGACAAAGACAGTCTTCCATCAGGTCCTTTGCCTCCATTCTGGCCTCTGGCTGAGGAGAAAGCCTAGTAATAGGAGAAATCATAGGAAAAGTCAACGGCAAGAAAGAAGTGCTTGAGGGGGTGGGTGTTCTGCAACAAGGCCCATAGCCAATTCTTAGATGAAATGAGGATGAATTTTTGGAATTTTGGTAGCTGACCTGATGAGGATCCTTATTACAAGTAGTGGGATCTAATGAGCCTGAAGGTATGGTTCAGAACTCTCCTAGTTTCCAAGTTGTAGAATGTGGATATTTGTATGCATGATGTTCTTGCCAAAGAGATATGTGCTAAACTTGGTGTAAATTGTATCAACTGAAGGGCAAGCATAGAACACTAGCACTGTACATGAAGGCCCTAAAACTTATTAGTGTAAATATTCCTAGAGCTGGTCACAGATCTAAAAGTTAAAATAGAAAGTCAATGTTTTATGGCCTATAATCCACTTAACTAGCTGATTTTGAAGTAATGTTATCCTTGATGGCTATCAACGTTTCTGCAAAAACAAATAGTTCACGTGAGGTTGCTTGCAGTACAACCTCAGTACGTTTTGAAAGGGAGATGGTCATCAGCTCAGCAGGTCCATTAAGTCACAAACATTTTGTGGCAAACGTTCCCCTTCATTTCACCTCTGCTCATAAAATGACACATATTGTAAAATGCTACCTTAATGGCAACATAGTCAGCAGGGATGATGGGTTGCTCCTGTGTAGGAAGACACTGTTCATCAATGTTCTCTCCAATCATCACATTGATGGTCACATCAATGAAGCCCACCCTGAGAGTCTTGGAAACACGGGGGAAGGATCCAGAAGCTCTCAGGTTGCACTTGATCACCTAAAGAGATAAGCCCAAAAGGGAAGAGATGATAAAAGACAGTAACAATCCTAATAATTTATTTTGTACCTTGGTTTCCCTCTGTGATTAACTCACTTCTCCAATCCCATCCCCTTTATCTTCTCTGCTTAGATTTCCGACTAATCGGTTTCTTTGAGGACATTATCTTTGAATTTTGTTTCATTTCCATCCCACTTCCGCAGTTCAATTCCTGCATACTTCGGATACATTTCATTTAATGCAGAGTTTGGATGATGTCACACCCCTGAAATGAAAAGTCCCCACTGGAATCCTGATGGCTTCATATTAAAACCTGGCTGGTGAAAACCCTCATAAAAAAAAAAGGAAAGTAAATGTTTTCAAAAGTATGAAGTAGAGAGGAGAAATGTGTGTCTTCGTAGCTGTATGATGTACAGCAGGATCCTGACGTGGGGGCGGAGGTGGTGTGGTATTAGACAGACTTTGAAGTTTATAGCTGAAGCCTAAACTAGATATATTTGGGGAAATCATCGCAGGCTGAGAGAACCCTAATGAAAAAACACACAAAACAAGGCTATGCAGAGAATAAAATGAAGGTTAAAAAAAGTAATCTAATCTCTGTGAGCTCGAGGCCAGCCTGGTCTACAAGAGCTAGCTCCAGGACAAGCTCCAAAGCTACAGAGAAACCCTGTCTTGAAAAACCAAAAAAAAAAAAAAAAAAAAAAAAAAAAAGCAATCTAGTTTACCAACCCTTAATTCCTTACATTATAGCAGGTTTACAGCTTCCGCTCCACAGCAGAGTGACCTTGGGCCGGCTGCTAATGTCTCCAAGCCTTAGTTATCCCATCTATAAAACAGGGTTGCTTTCCGGGTTATACACACCTATAACTCCAGCACTCAGGAGCCAGAGGCATGGATTATGGGTTTGAAGTCAGCCTGGGCCATGCAGTGAATAGCAAGTGCCAGCCTGGAACAGTATTCACTGTCTCAAAAATTCTGACAAGCTTCTAGAAGCCATATGTGTTACTGGTCTCTGAATGATGTTCTGAAAAGTAAGAGTATAGGGAAATCATAGTTCCTTGGGATGTTAATGTCTAGTGCAGGAGAAAAGGCTACCTAAAAATATTTAGGCAATATTCTTAGGTCCTTTTCAGATCCTTAAATACGCTAATGTACATTCTGAAATTCTAGTTCAGAGTAGTTAAGCTTCAGGATATAAATAAGTACCTGAATATAGATGTCCAAACAAATAGGAATCCATTCTTATATAACAAGACCTCAGGAGTTAGTTGATTGCTAGACTAGGTTCAAAGGCCTTGTAGGTTAAAGGCTGACATCTCTGCAATGCACCTGTCCCCTCTTCAAAGCTCAGTTTATCCACTGTAAGCTTTTGGAAGCTTAAAACAATCAGAAAAAGTCAATACTTTCAATTCATGTCTTACTGGCTAGACTTGAGCCACACTGTTTGGAAAAAAATAATATAGGTGTTGAACTAAAGAATACATGAACAAACCAAAAGTATTTTTTTGTAAAAAGGTATACCAGAATCCAGATCAGGCTAGTGAACACATTTGCCAGAATGGCTTCTCTCTTTTATTCCTGACACGGGCAGTGATTGGTGGGAGCTCAACTTCCCAATCTGATGTGATTGGCTACCATTGTCAAGTCAACTACAAGTAAACTACTTTATGTATGTTAATGGACATACTGTATCAATGAACTACAAGTAAACTACTTTATGTATGTTAATGGACATACTGTATCAATGAACTACAAGTAAACTACTTTATGTATGTTAATGGACACACTGTATCAATGAACTACAAGTAAACTACTTTATGTATGTTAATGGACACACTGTATCAATGAACTACAAGTAAACTACTTTATGTATGTTAATGGACACACTGTATCAATGAACTAAATGTAAACTACTTTATGTATGTTAATGGACACACTGTATCAATGAACTACAAGTAAATTACTTTATGTATGTTAATGGACACACTGTATCAATGAACTACAAGTAAACTACTTTATGTATGTTAATGGACACACTGTATCAATGAACTACAAGTAAACTACTTTATGTATGTTAATGGACACACTGTATCAATGAACTACAATTCCAAGCTTCCCCAGAAAGCGCTGTCTCTCTCTTTCTCCCTTCCCCCGTCTCTCCTTGCTCCCTGGCTTGGTTTCAAGACATACTAATGCTTGTGGCTGAGTGAGATCGTAACTTTCTAGCTGTGCATAGCTTGTCTATATTTGTTTATTTTTATTGCAGATTTAAACATCTTTGAAAGAGTCTTATAATATGCATGGCACTGTGAGACAGCATTATGTGTTCAGACATTACTGCATAGGGCAGCCATCAAACAATATAGAAATATTGTATAATAAAGATGAAAAACTAATATGTATAATAGAAATATTGTATAATAGAGATGAAAAACTAATATGAAACAATTTTAGAAATAGGCCCTTTTTCTAGTTACTAAACCATAGGATTAACACAACTCAGACAAGCTAGAACTGCTTTTATTGTTATTTTGGGTCTTTATTATTTGTGATTTATTAATTTGCTTGTTTGTTTAGAGACAGGGTCTTGTTCTATCCTCCTGCCCTCACCTCCTCAGTGCTGCGGCTACAGTTATGAGCCATCACGCTGGTGTACTTTAACATTTTTCAATATTATTTTTGTTGGATTTTTATTTTTTAAAATAGGATAAATTGTCTATCTCAGTCACTAAAACTATTCTTTTTTTTACCTATTCTTTTTTTTTATTTTTCAAGACAGAGTTTCGCTGTAGCTTTGGAGCCTGTCCTGGAACTCTCTCTGTAGACCAGACTGGCCTTGAACTCACAGGTATCCTCCTGTCTCTATCTCCCAAGTGCTGGAATTGAAGGCATTCACCACCGCCTGACCTATAAAATATTCTTAACTGTGGAAGACCAGACTCGAGTCCAAAAAATGAATTGACCTAGGAAGAATCACATCTCTGAACCTTAGTTTGAGAGAGGGTTACTTTGTGTAGCCCTGGCTGCTCTGAAATGTGCTTTGTATACCAGGCAATTAAAGGCATGTGCTACTACCACCCAGTTCTTTTTTAATATGTTCTTTTATGTTTTTTAATGTGTCTGTGGGTATTTCTCTATGTGTATATACCCATGCAATCCAGGAGAAGGCATAGACTCCTTGGGGCTGGAGTTATGGGCAGTTGTGAGCCATCTAATGTAGGTGCCAGAATCTAACTCATGTCCTTTGGAGGAGCAGCAAGCTCTTGTAACCACTGAGACATTTCTCCAATCCCTGAATCTTTATTTTCTTATGTGGCAAGAATGGACAATGAGACAGTCTTGAAAGCCTTGTGAGGATTAGGTGAGATGCCTAAAAAAATGTAGGATAAGGTTTGTTGAATCTAATTTAAAAGACAAAAATGAAACTATAAGCATTAAAACACAGATTTGATAAGTTCATGGGCCCATATACTTACCTCACCATTGGAACGTAAGGTCTTCAGTCTTAGTACAAATCACAGTGGGACAAAGGAAGGGCCAAGGAGTGTTGGAGGAGGCTGCTCGTTAGTTCCTAGCTGCTCAGCTCCGAAATAATCACACAGAAACTGTATTAATTAAATCACTGCTTGACCCATTAGCTCTAGCTTCTTATTGGCTAACTCTTACATCTTAATCTAACCCATTTCTTTTAATCTGTGTATTGCCACGAGGTTGTGGCTTACCAGGTAAAGTTCCGGCACCTGTCTTTGGTGGGACTACATGGCTTCTCACTGATTCCACCTTCTTTTTCCCAGCATTCAGTTTAGTTCCCCCCCATTGCCAAGCTCTATTCTGCTAAGCCACTGGCCGAAACAGCTTCTTCATTAACTAATGGTATTCACAGCATACAGAGGGAACTCCTACATCACCTCCCCTTTTCTGTTTAAATAAAAAGGAAGGTTTTAACTTTAACAGGATAAAATTACATATAACAAAACAGTTATCAAACAAGAATTAAAGTTACAATATTTACATCTACTTTATCTTTTATCATAACCAAGGAAAACTATAACTATATATTCTTCAACTTTATCAAAGACTCCAGAAGGATATATTACCCAAGTAAGCAGGAAGTGCATTATAAGCAACTTCCAAAACTCTAGAATTGACAGAGACATCTTGCTGCCTTGACAGTCACCCAAAGTTTATCTGTAATGTTGGGGCATCCATCTTCGGCCTACAGGCCCATAATATCCAGCAGACTTTTTCATGAAGCAGGAAATTTCAAAGACAGTTCCACCTATATTGGCAGTTTGTCACTCAGTCTCTTCTGTGTCCTGCAGAATGTCTGGCAGACTCTTTCATGAAGCGGGAACCTCGAAGGACTATCTCACCTTCTTTAGGCAGCTTCAGCAGTCCTTTTTTCTGAGTCCTGCATGTCTAGTTCATACAGCATAACACCAAGCAGTCCATCCAGGCAAGAGCAGTTTCTTGCCCAAATGGCTAACAAACTCCATAAGGAGCCTCTTTGATGCCCATCTTCCTTTTGAAGTAATTGGTGCTGCCAGCAGCAGTTGTGTCTCATTGTCATAAAAAGTCCTAAGTCATTCAAACATTTTAAATGCCATATTCTGTAGTTTTTGAAAGGTTTGAAGAATGCCTATCCATCTGAAATACATTTCTGTACATCTAGAAAATTTAACTAACATGACTACAAGCTTAACTATTGTAGATGATTATCTATTAATCTATATTTCTTAATTATACATTACATTTTTAAATGAGCTGTACAAACACAATACCTTAATCAAGATCAGAAATACATATACACAGTATAACAAAATTGACCTTAAATTTGTATGAATAAAACAAGATCCATACCAATGCAAATCTCTATAGCAAAGGAGGTATGGCATGTACTCTTGTTTTAGTGCACACATTGCCTTGACTCCTGGCACATGAAAGAAGGGTTTGTGTGTGACAGAACATCCAGATGCAGCAACAATCAATGACAAAAGAAGCAAGCTTGCTCTCTTAGAGTCCTCATTTTGAAGTTTCCTAAATTTAATCTAACTGTTCTAAGGCGTTAGATGGCTGTCCTCAAATAATAGGATCTTAAAAATTGTTTGTTTTTATGGGGGTGGAGAGAGAAACAACAAAAACAATGTTCGCTTGAAAAATGCCCTAATGAAATTTTATTCTTTGCAAGCTCATAAAAAATGAAGTTGAAAGAAATTCCCATAAAAATGATTTGTTTTTTTATTTGATAAGAAAGTAATCTAGCAGAAAAAAATAAATGCAGAGAGAGGATTGGAGGTTATCTCAGTGCAAAGTACTTGTCTGACCTTGCAAAAATTCCCAAGTTTGATCTCTACATCAGAAGAAGATAATGGAGGAGGTCGGGACGAGGATCAGGGGAGAAGGAGGAGGGGAGGAGGGAGAGGAATGCATAGACAGGAAAACACTATTTATTAACCATAAATTCTTTGGCTTTGTTTTTCTTCTGCTTTGTTACCAGTAGTTGAGAAATTATGGTCAATGAGAACTGTGTCTTTTCCCCCTTTGGTGAGTATTGTATTTTAGGTACACCCTCAAGTTATTAAAATGTTTTCCTATACAAAACTTGAAAGTTATACAGAAACATAACTGGTTTTAACCCCATGATTTTTAACCAAACCCCTTTTTTGGATATTTAGGCAGTTTCTAGTGTGTTGCTGTACACAGTGTTGTAACATTTCCCCACAAAGGTTTTATTTGTTCATTTTGCTTTTGAGTTATTTCCCAAGGTAGCTGGCAGAAGCAGAAATGATGCCTTTCCTTTCCAAAGTTGTATCAGTCTGTCCTCCTTTGTCACAGTAATTTAACTTTTACCCCAGTAGTGCCTTCATCATGCAGGCTAAAGGTTAGTATTTTCTGTTGGATGTTATAGTTTGATGTTTACACCATGTTAAAAACTACTTGGCCTTCATTCTAATGCATCTAATATCTTACTCTTCTGAATATGGGAAGTTGTTCTATCCTTTTGGGAAAGGATGCTGTCAGTTTACTCACATGACAGTTATTAAACACCTACTGTGTGTCAGGCAATATGCAAAGCTATAGTAATGAGCCATGAACACTAACAGAGTTCCTCTTCTTGAAGAACTGACAAATATAGGGAGAGACATGTAAAGAAAGAGGCTATACCAAGAAATATACCATGCAATGTCGGGTTTGTCTGTTGGCCAAGATTATAGTCAGAAGGTTTGGGTTTGCCATCTGTGAAATTTGGGGTGTGGGGGAGCCTACAAAATTTCTTTACATGTCTCTGACAAAGGTTTTCCATTGGAAAACATGAAGGAGGGGACTGGAGAAATGGCTCAATGGTTAAGAGCACTGGCTGCTATTCCAGAGGACCTGGGTTCAAACTCCAGCATCCACATGGCTATAAACTGTCTATATACTGTCTACACAACTGTCTATAACTCCAGTTTCAGGGATCCAACACCCTCACACAGACATACACATAGGCAAAAATACCAATGCACATAAAATAAAAAAATAAATCATTAAAAAGAAAGATAGAAAACATGAATGAGATTTTCCCCCCAGTATAGCATTGTGAGGCGTCAGTGACAACCACACTTTGCTTGCACATGGTAGGTGCTCCAGAAATACTGCTGTGATGATGGTGACGGTCATGGAGAAGATGAGTGAGGAAGCAGGTTATAGCGAACTAGTGTGCTGTGTGGCCCTCACCATGACTTGAGATGTCGGAAGACGGGCTGGAAGAGAGCAGATAAAATGAAACTGAGCCAATGAAACCTATTGACAAGAGCCCTGCAGCCTAGGTCTTTAATGTCACTGGCATCCAGAACACGCAACTGATTGATGATGAGATGTGGTTTGGAGATTATCTGGTACAGTGGCCAAGGAGCCTTCAGACCTGGCCACATGCATCAGGGTCCTTACAGGGATCAGAAAATCTCCCTTTCCCTCTCATTCATCACAGCTTGGGTTTTGTCTCTTTTATGTTCTTTGGTTTCATCTGACCCTTTGTGTTTTGTCTGAGGGAAAACAAAAGATCTTTGTCTCCAAAAGAAGCCATTATCTACTCTATCTTATAAATCAAGAATGTATCTGCATTTCTGAGCATCAAGCATCAAGCCATGGACGTTCTTACTCTCTTGACTCCTATCAGCTAACCAACATCGCAAACCTAAGGCTGCATGCACCCTGTGTTCTGCCGCATGCTGGCTCTGCGTTTCAAATTCTGGCTTGAAAAGCACATCCACCCAGTAAAAATTACTCCACGATAGGCAAGCCCAAGACAAGATTCAACCTTTCAAGGAGGATAAAAGAGGGAATTAAGTATTCAGTCATAACAACAAGTTGACTGAGTCTCAGGGAGAAAATGACACAGAGTATTGTCTCCCAAACTTGACTCCTGGGGTATTGGCACCAGTTGACGTTTCTAGGTCTTTCTAATTATAGATGTGCTGTGTAACATTGCTTCCACCTGCACTTGTAACAATAATATTCATCGCTTAGCATTATCAAAGACCTTTCCAGCTTGAAATAATTAATTCGCATAATCCCAGCCATCTGGGACAGACAGTATTATTATTCAGGTTTTACAGATATAGAAAACTTCAAAAGAGATTCCCCCGAGGTCATGCAGTGACTGGATCTGGGCCAGGAGTGGGTTATAGAAGAACTAGATTTTTTAATTTCACTGGAAGATGACAACCTTTCCCAGACTGTTTGGATTTGGATTCGATTTGACTTCTTTTTCTTCGGCATGCTAAACAGATGCCCTTTGTTGGGAACTAGTGCACTACTATGCTTCTGCTCCAGCTCCTTTCCCAGAAGGAATGATTACGCCCTCAGGAATTGCCACACATGTCATAATGCTTCAGGATGCCAGGTAATTTTGGTGCTTGCCAAGCTGGCTAATATACGCCAGCTGTTTCATCTCTCTGACTTTCCCTTCATTGTACCTACAGTGTCTCCTTTAGTTGAGAGAGATTTGAACACAGAACTCTTGAACTGTAACGAGAAACCTAAGACAGACAGATAGTCACACAGACTCTTTCTCTTCTGATGATCAACTAATTGAGATTCTTAGGGACTGCATACACCTTGGAAAAAGCTCTTTATAGATAAACCTTTTATCGTTAAAAAAAAAAAGATTTAGAAGGGCTGGAGAGATGGCTCAGAGGTTAAGAGCACTGATTGCTCTTCCAGAGGTTGTGAGTTCAATTCCCAGCAACCACGTGGTGGCTTACAACCATGTATAACAAGATTTGGTACCCTCTTCTGATGTGTGGGCATACATGCCAGAACACTGTCTACATAATAAATTAATAAATTTTTAAAATAAAGATGCCCAACTTATGGGACCTGATCTATTTAAAAAAGAAAAAGAAAAGAAAAAAGATTTCCCTTCTGCAGAGCCAGCAGAAAAATCTCTTTTTAACATCCCTTTTTTTGTCCAAAGCAAATAGGCTTTTATGTAGGCAATAATTGTACAAAATAAAACAATGCCAAATTTCAATGAAATATTAACAAGAGTTCCATGTTGACTCAGAGACCAGTAGAACCAGGCAAAAGGACAATTTGGAAAATTCAGAATAGGAAAGGAATTTGGTGGATCTGATTAAGAACTTTTCAAAACGTGGCTCTTTTGAAATTGAGGTTCAAAAAAGCATCACTCTGTTGTCTGTGTATGAGTCACTGTGTAGAAGCAGAGTGAGTAACTAGAAAGAACCATGAATGAGAGGCTGTGGGATGCTCTCAAGGCTAGTTTACATACATCAAGTTTAGGCATGAGTCACTTTGTCCTTAAAAAGTTCCCCAAGATAGGTCTTCTCACCCCAAAGTATAAGGATCCTTGGTGTTGTTTTTCCAAGCACTTGTAAATCAGAGAAGTTGAGTGGTTCTTTCCAGTTCAAGGGTAACCCTAGAGGAACTCGAGAGTGATGAATGTCTACATGAAAGCCTTGGGTCTAAATAATGGAGCAATGCAGTGGAAACTTCAGGCTGCAGACAGCTATGAGCTACACCCCGAATGCTCCATCAGCCTGTCGACTATCAGTTACCCCCACAAAGAGGCTCAGGCAGTTGGTGAGTTCCCCAAACTCATTCCTTCAGTCAACAAGCTTGGATTAGACTACAAGCCAAGAGGGCGTGTGTGCCAACTGTTTCATAATTTAATAAAAATCCTTCGAGCTCAGTTGAGCTCTCTAATCTTCATTGGAAAATGTTCATCAAGCTCAAGTTAGGACAACACCCCATCTTTACTCCATCTCCACCATCACCTAAAACTTCCTGAAGGAGTCTATTTAGAGCCTAGAACTTTTCCATGCTGGATCCTGACCAGGCTTTAAAAATAAAAAAAGAAAGAAAGAAAAAGAAAAACAGGAAAGTAAACAAAAGGATTTGTAGCTTTTTGGTAAAGTGTACAATAGTCTATTCGTCCATTCCTAGTTACTATTTTCCTAGATCCATAAATAAAACACTGAGTCCTCAATACTAAGATGACCAGTGTTCCATAAAGAATCCTTTGTGAGCCAGAGAGCATTTAAAAATATTAGTATTTTCAAATAAGTATTTGTGTGTTTTACTGGGAAAATATTTTGTTCAGCCAAACTTGGTGGCTTATGCTTATTTATAGTCCCAACACTTAGAAAGCTGAGGCAGGAGGATTGACACGAGTTTGAGGCCAGCCTGGGCTACAGAGCAAGACTCTGGAGAGAGAGAGAGAGAGAGAGAACAAGTGATACATTTGCTTACATTACCAAAAGTAGCAGAGAGAATATGTCAGAAATTTTATTCGATTTTAGGAGGGGATTTTAGGAAATTGTTGACCCCCAAGGAGTTTGAGCAGAGGCAGGCAGGAGGTGAAGACGCACTTGTAAACTTTTGCTAGCACTGGTGTTTGAATTGGGCAGAAAGGGTGCCAAACAAGAGGCCCTACACAGGGTGGCTCTGACCTCTGTGGAGTCGCTGTGGTAGGAAGACACTGTGCACACTGTCTGCGGAGTCAGCTGCCGTCTGGACGCTTCCCGCTGCACAGCCCGGGTCCCCTGGAGTGAGACAGTTCACCAGCTGGCAGTTGTGGGACTCCTCCCGCTCTTCCGGGGCAGGACTTGAATTCATAATGTGTCTTGGTTTTCCCCAGTAAAGCTAGACTTGCAATGGATGCCGTATGTTTTCTTCACGGGTCCAAAACAAGTATGTGGTACTAGGCTTCTTCCTCCAGTCCTTCTTCCAAGTGGTGCTGGCTCACCGAGGCTCACCGGACCTTAGCCTATGTCCTACCCTGCCCCCCAGCCCCACCCCTGCGTGCCCTACTTGGTGCTCTGTCACATTCCTCATCATGGGGCGGGGGGGGGCTGAGAGGGGGTGGGGAGCCAAGCTCAGCTGCTTCAAGAACTTTCTCTCTGGAAAATGATGGTCAGAGATTTACTCTCGGGTGGATTCCCTCTTGGGCCTTTACAGGTACTAACAAGACAGGGCTCGAACGCCAACCCTTAGTCAGTAGTGGAAACATTCTCTGATGATAAATACCGACTGTAGGTGGAGTTTCTCTGTGTCTTGGCAGCTGCTCCCAAATAACCATTCAGATACTTATTTATAAATGCTCGGCTGATAGCTCAGGCTTGTTACTAGTTAACCCTTATATTTTAAACTAACCCATATTTCTTATCTAGCCTCTGCCACGTGGTGGTACCTTCTTTCAATGCAGTTCATTCATCTTGTTTCTGTGTTTGCTCAGACTCCTCAAACTCCACCCTTCTTCTTTTCAGCATTCCCTCTGCCCTGAAAATACTGCCTAGCTATTGGTCAATTCATTTTTTATTAACAATTTAATTAACATTTTCTCAGTGTACAGAAGGATTATTCCACAGCAGTAGACTATGTTCTTTTTGTTTGTTTGAGACATGGTCTCATGTAGCCCAGGCAGATCTTGAACTCCTCTGATCCTCCTGACTCTGACTCCCAAGTGCTGGGGTTACAGGTGTGCATCACCACACCTGACTACTTTTATGTGCCCTAAGTCTACTTCCCTAATCCCCAGTGAGAATTGAAGAACAGAAAGGAAAAGAGCCATGAATAGCCTGGTGTGCACACCTATTATTCCAGCACTCAGGAAGTGAGGCAGGAGGGTTATGAGGTCAACATAGCAAGACTCAGTCTGTCTACACTAAGAAGAAGCAGGAGGAGGAAGAGGAAGAAGTGGAGGCAGTAGGGAGGAGGAGGAGGGGGAAGGAGGAGCTATAATTGGATAACCTGAGAAATCATATAAAGCCTTGAAAAGAAACTTGTATTTCAGGTATTCAGTGCACCTAGTACCGAGGACCTCTTTGTCAGGAGGACTCGCTGTGACATTTTTCTGTCACTTGGAACTAGAGATGTTAAGACTGAGCTGGAAAGTGAATATCAACAAGCCAGCAATCCAGATGAATTAAAATCCCTAGATATTGTTCCTTTGTGCTGTCAGCAAAGAGCATGGAGCAACTAAAGACCGGTTAAGGAAGGCTATGCACTGCGTCTCAAACCCAAGCAGCGAAAATAGGAGCATAATTTGCAAGGCCCCTAGTTTAAGGTCAAGCTCACTTCACTCTCCTGAAAGGCATGCTTGTTCCCGAAATAAGTTTTCTTGTTCCAGACTGCTGGATGGCATGCCACTGCCAGGGCAGCAGAATTCCCGGGCCGTTTCCAGTGTCAGGTTTCCTTGGAACAGGCTTGTGTGTGGCTTCGGTCTTCTAAAGCCTTTTGCTTTGCTGTGGTGGTGGTGCTGTGTGGTAACCTATCCGTGTGCTTGTATAACATTTGCAATGATTGTCTGGCTGGAGGTGGGCGGAGCTAACATACTGAGCTATGGGGTTTTCACTCCTTCAGCTGGTTGGTTTAAATATAAGCAGCCTCTAGAAAAGGAGACAGGTTTATTAATCTTGTGGGCTTGATATGTATGTGGGGATTTATGTTTGTGTTCCTGGGAGTGTGTGGATGTGTAGAGTCCAGAGAGCAACACTGTATGTGTTCCTTCATCAACTTAAACCTTACTTTGAGGCAGGGTCTGTGTTAGAGTTCTCTAAAAGAACAGAACTGATAGAAACATATGTAACATAAACTGGAAGGGATTGCTATAAAGGAATAAGAATACTTTCATTTTTTTCTTTCTTATAACAGATATCAAGCTATATAAAATGCCACAGAACCTCTGAAGAATGAATTACTGTTTGGGCATGTCTTAGAATGGACAAAAAAGTCAACTGGATAGAATATTACAAAAATATTCAAAGACAATGAGGCTGCCCAAAATGAGCTAATCTGGTCTCAGAGTCCACTAACAGAACTGTAATATCTAGAAGCTGGAATAAAGGTAGGCGGTTATACTCTGAACTTACTCAGCTATATGTAAAACATGGGCTTCAATTTAAAACCAACATCAAAGACACATTAATAAACTTTAAGTTCATCCTGGAAACCATCCATTGGAGACCATGCTCATTGGAGAAGGTAGGTAATATTTAGCTCAGCTAGACTATCTAGAAAAAAACTCTATAAAAACTAGAGTTAGCAGTCAGCAAATATCTGAAGGGTGTTTTTTGTTTTTTGCTTTTTGGCTGGAAAGATGTATTGGATTTAGTTCTAGGACTCCATAATTCAAATAAATAAATAAGTTGAATAAATAAATAGCATAATTGGTGGCAGCTCCATGTATGCTAATTCTTATTAAGTGACAAAGAACCTCCCAGGAATCATGGCTATGGAAAAGACAGAAGAAGTTGCCTCTTAGATTAGCACTGCAGAGTTTACTTAATTGAGCCTGAAACTTTCTTTTTCTTTGAGACTGGGTCTTGGGTATGCTAGGCTGGCCCCAAACTCACTGTGTAGCAGAAGATGATCTTCAGCTCCGGATCCTCTTGCTCCCACTTCCAAAGTCCTGGAATTTCAGATGGCTACCACCATGTCTTGTTCAGGCTTGGGAGTCTAGCCTGGGCTTCCATAATGCTAGACAAACACGTTACCCATTGGGCTACAGCCCCAGCTCTTTATTAATCAATAAGAGTATTGCATATTTGGAGTGTACAGAGGATTATTCCACAGCACTGGCTAACAGTATGAGGGGATTAAGAAAGGACAGACATACAGGCACATGTACAAAGAAGCTGGGATCAGGTGGGATTCTGCTACTGTTACCTCTGAAATCCGTAGTGCTTATTAGCAGGTTGTGGGGGTGTAGAGGGTTTAGTTAACCATGGTAGGTCTCTGTAGGTGAGCGCTCTCAGGCTATACCTCCAACAGGAAGAAGCCACAGTTGCTAGTCTTTGCATACACCGATCAATAATCTAAAAACACAAATGCTAACACTCCCCAGGAAAACTGCCATTCCTCTTGAGCCTGGGCCATATTGGTAATAGCTTTGCCAGTTTCCCATAGGCCAGTTGGCCTAGGATATGACTGTGCTCATCACGATACATTTTCACTCAGGACTTCGCTTCCTTAGGGCTTCCTCCGCTCCCTACATGATCCTCCTGGGATTATAGCCATGCACCATCATGTCAGTGTATATAGTGCTGGCAAGTGAACTTGGTGCATGCAAAGCAAGCACTCTACTGACTGTTCCATCCCTGACTTTAAATGCCACTTTAAAATGAAAGGTGAATAAATACCATACATGGGTATTTTATGTGAAACCAGTGAAAACAATAAAATTTCTAAGCTCCATCCTCTGTCCCAGTCATTTTAATAAACTCACACATGACTGCCCTTTAGACATGAGGTCTTGGTGCCTTGTGGGCCTGACCTAACTCCACAATGATTAAATTGGAAAGAATTCCCTTTGCAAGAATCTGCAGGAACAAAATGAAGGAAATGCCTCTTTTCATCATTGCCTCTGGACCAAAGTGCACACTCAGGCACAGATGGATGAAGCCTCAGGTATCCACAGACTCAAAGCATCCAGATAATATATCCTGCAGGTAGCTGGTGGTAAGCCAGAGATAACTAGGTGCAATTGCTAAAGTGATGCTCCACTGTGGAAGTACTAATCTGCACTAGATATTATAGGTCATGATAATACAAGGCTCAGTCCTTTCCCAGGATCCTAAGTATTTTTGTCCCCCCAATCTGGTATAGTCAGTGCTGAGTGAGGGAAGAACTTATGAATACCCTCTACCGGAAGTTTGGCATGAGCTGGCCTTGCAGGAAACTTGCACAGATCCTTTATGCAGAAATTTTAGCCGTTCCCTCTGCCCATGCAGCAGAAAGTGTCTCGAATCTTAGGGTAGGAACTACTGAATGCCATTTGTCAGTTGCATTGTGTTCCAGTTTAGTTAACGGAATGCAGCACAAGGTTCACTGCCCTGGCATATTGTTAACACATATGGAGATGTCAATGCACACACATACACACACCACACACACAATTGTTTTTCTGCTTCCAGGGGTGCTCATGTGTGGCAGGTCACATCACATTCTCTTGTTACCACAGAAAGGGCCATGGCTGCCTTGCCTCCCTGGCCAAGAAACCGTGAACCAAAATAATTGCTTCCTCCTTAGAACTTTTTCCAACAAACTTTTTCTTGTTTGTTACTTTTTATTTAGTATAGCAAAGAATTGGAACCAACCTAGTTGTCCACCAACAGATAAATGGATAATGAAAATACACACACACACAAAGACACACACACACACATACATGCACATGTTTATATATAGTACTCAGCTTAATGAAAAGTGAAACTAAAAATTCGTAGGAAATGGATGAACTTATGCTATTCTCTCCCATAAGCGTAATCTAACCAATTATATCCATTCATAGGTAAACAGATGTACATGGGGGTACAATATACTTTGAAGAAAGGAAAATAGGAAAGGCTAAGTAGAAGGATACAAGAGAGGACTGAGTATAGGCAACAGACACAGGTTAGGAAAGAGAATGTAAAGCTAATTGTTTGTCTAGTCCTAATTCTGTCACACAGTTTTTCTTTGTCTTGGTGGATAACTGCACAAAATACATTTGACACTGAACGTGTAAAAGTTAATGGGGAGCTCCACAGCTTCCACCCCAAAGCCCATTCTAAGGCTACAGAAGTTCACTGAGTTGTAGAGGCCTTAGGTCTGCTTAATTTGAGAGTGTGATGTTTTTATTCATTTAAATGTGTGATGTTTTTATTTATCTGCAAGTTTTTAAATATTAAAGTTTATAAAATAATTTTTCTTTAAAGACAATATTCTTATTTAATATTCATGTAATATTTTATTCTATACTTTAATATTTATTTTAAAATTTAATTACAAAATTTTATATATGTACACAATGTATCTTGATTTCTCTCTTTCTCTCTTCCAGCTGCCCTGGGGCCTCCCCAACACATCTTTCTTCCAACTTCAGTGAAATGCCTGGTTCTAAAAGTTTATTAATTATAGTCCTGTGGGATGTGCCATAATCAAACCCAACCTATACTCACTACAACCACAGACAAATCAAAGCCGAGAGTAAACATTCCAACTGTCTGCCTGTTAGTTCAAGTCCAAACGCCAAATCTGTGTGACATTATGAATGGACAGGGCTGAGCATCAGGAAGTCAGAGAACTGGTCCCTGGGGAAATCTGGGGAACATCTAAATACATCTGAGGGTCTGAAGTGTGTGTGATTTATTGATAAAATTTGTATTTTAGAATGTGGAAAAATATAAAATCTGACAGAAACATCTAGTAAGAATCAAAGGGTTTGTGGTAAGTAGGCATACTGGGTAGGAGAGGGAGGATGGGTCCACGCCCTCTTCCTCCTGGTTCTGAGTCACCGATTTCAAGCCACCAGTGGCAAGTATTCCTTAATAGACAATCAGTGTGTAAAAATTATGAACTTTGCTCCAAGATGTTCCACTGAAGCATTTGTGGCACATGCTCCATGAGTAAAGCATAGTTTTGCCATGTCAGTTCCTCATTTAGCAAAGTTGGTGACTCTCTCTGACTAGACTAACGCTCAATACTTCTTTTTTTTTTATCCTAACCAAACTTGGAATCATTTGCCATAGAAATAAATATTTCACAATATTAATCAGAAAGATTGGCTTTTTTCCTTGTTTTTATTGAGGTGTAAGACACACACGCATGCACGCGCACACACACACAAAAGGGCATAAATTGCAACTGTATAACTGAATGCGTTTTTATTTGTACCCACTTGTGTGATTACCTAAAACAAAATACAGAGCACCCCAGCACCTTGAAGGCTCTGTCATAGGGTTATTTCATGCATCTAGCAGCAAACACACATGCTCTTTCATTGCCTCTTTTCTCTACAAATTACAGTGTAGGCTATGCCCTTTTCAAAGTAGCCATCTTTAATTAGATTGAAATACGTATGGCTGCCATATTTAGTTCTGTGGTCTTTTCCATGTTTTGCAAAGGATTATGTTTTCTAGAAACCTCTTAGAGATTTGTTTTTGCACTTAAGTTCTTTGATTAAACAAATATTAATACTCTGTATTATTAATGCACTTTTAGCTGAGTTTCAGATTTCACTGAATAATCAAATACATAGAACTGTCATCACCAGGCACTATAGCCGCTACATTAGCAAGTTCAGACTGCCACAGATATCACACTTCTTTCTTAAGAACTGATTTACTTTTCAAACTAAGATTTGAGCCATGTGGTAGCAATTCAATAATGGTGAGATTTACCCTAAATTATGTTTTAGCCACATGCTTCCAGCCTTCCACAAAGCATTGCATTGAAACTACTTTCAGAATTTGCTTGTTCTTTACTGATTCTGGCAGAGTATCAACTCATTTTTCACTAAAATCATACAATCATAGTTTCCCTCTTTCCTCCACTAGCAACATTACCATTCTGACACTTGATCTCTGCAAGCAATTATCTTGTTTCTCCAAGTCTCCCTTTGGCATCCTTTAAAGGAGCTGAAGCATTTTAAATGGCCCTTTAGTCTGAAGCAAAAATGTTCCCGGCTATCTCAAAAATATAAACCAAGTTATTCCAAGGGATTTATCTTTTTTTTCATGATATTTATTGAGTTCTACATTTTTCTCTGCTCCTTTCCCTGCCTCTTCCCTCCCCGCTTCAACCCTCCCCAAAGGTCCCCATGCTCCCAATTTACTTAGGAGATCTTGTCTTTTTATACTTTCTACTTCCCATGTAGATTATATCTATGTAAGTCTCTCTTAGTGTCTGCATTGTTGTCTAAGTTCTCTGGAATTACGGTTTGTAGGCTGGCTTTCTTTGCCTTATGTTTAAAAACCACCTATGAGTGAGTACATGTGATAATTGTCTTTCTGTGTCTGGGTTACCTCACTCAAAATAATGCTTTCTAGCTCCATCCATTTTCCTGCAAAATTCAAGCTGTCGTTTTTTTTTTTCTGCTGTGTAGTACTCCATTGTGTAAATGTACCACAATTTTTTTTCCATTCTTTGATCGAGGGGCATTTAGGTTGTTTCCAGGTTCTGGCTATGACAAACAAAGCTGTTATGAACATAGTTGAGCACATGTCCTTGTGGCACGATTGAGCATCTTTTGGGTATATACCCAAAAGTGCTATTACTGGATCTTGAGGAAGGTTGTTTCCTAATTTTCTGAGAAATCTCCACACTGACATCCAAAGGGGTTGTACCAGTTTGCATTCCCACCAGCAATGCAGAAGTGTTCCCTTTTCCCCACAACCTCTCCAGCATAAGTTGTCATCAGTGTTTTTGATCTTGGCCATTCTTACAGGTATAAGAAGGAATCTCAGAGTTGTTTTGATTTGCATTTCTCTGATGACTAAGGATGTTGAACATTTCCTTAAGTGTCTTTCAGCCATTTTAGATTCCTCTGTTGAGAGTTCTCTGTTTAGATCTGTACTCCATTTTTTTTATTGGATCATGTGTTCTTTTGGTGTCCAATTTCTTGAGTTCTTTGTATATTTTGGAGATCAGACCTCTGTCTGATGTGGGGTTAGTGAAGATCTTTTCCCATTCTGTAGGCTGTTGTTTTGTT